>JAWWEE010000018.1:9434133-9592338 GCA_035221455.1 Xenops minutus | reverse complement strand
GTGACTCTTCCAAAATGTTGGGTTTGGTAAGATTTTGTCCCCCCCCTCCTTTTTTTTTTTTTTTTTTTTTTTTTGGTACAAATACCTTTCTTCAGATGTCCCATGTACCACAGATTTAGAACACACGCATTTTTTTATGTTCTTGACTCCCACAGAACCGCAGCAATTTATTTTGCCTTAGGATTTACTATGTGTGTGCCTTGTAATTCATTGTAGTCTATGGAGGGAGAAGTCCTGTGTGCTCAAAACAAAGATACTTTTATTCTTCTGTATGCATGGAATAAAATTTTGTGAGAAATAGAGGAAATCAGTTGCTGTGCTTGCCTGTTTTCCTGTATTTTGATTATCCATGGACATTGCTTTAGGGGTATTGAGGTCAGGGCTCAAATGACCCATAGACTCATTTAGATTGGGAAAGACCTCTAAGATCATTGAGTCCAACCATTCCCTCAGCACTACCAGACCCACACTAACCCATGTTCCTCACTGCCACATCTACACATCCTTTAAACATCACCAGGGATAGTGACTCTACCACTTCCTGGAGCAGCCTCGTCCACTGCTTTACAACACTCTTTGTGAAGAAATTTTTCCTAATCTCCAATCCAAACCTTCCCTGGCACAACCTGAGACCATTTCCTCTTGTCCTGTCTCTTGTTACCTGGGAGAAGGGACTGACATCCACCCGGCTACAACCTCCTTTCAGGTAGACATAGAGAGTGATGAAGTTCACATGCAGCTGCATGTGCTGCTGAGATTCTGCTGTTGCCACAGTGACTGCTTTGATCCTCCTCAGTAGCCCCCTGTGTGACTTGGGAAGGCAGGGAGCAGCTGTCTGCACAGATCGCTGCTATTAGAGCAGCTCTTCCTGTGTCTTTGCTGATATGCTCTCAAAGCCTGGCAGGAACCTGTGATGCAGGTGAAGACCTGCAGTGCCACTCAAACCAAACCCTTGCTGAGGTGTTCGGCTGCCTCTGCAACCTGCAGCATGAATTGGGAACAGAACACTTTCCCTAGATAACTTCAGGAGCTGTTAACAAGTCTGCAAGGTGTGGTCTCTGCTCCTGTCGTTTTACCTCCGAATACATTCGAAGTCACAGGTTCCCATATGGTTTGAACTGGGGAGCTCTACTGATTTCGTGCTGTTGCCTGGCAATGGGAGGGTTGTGTGGCCTCGACTGTGCACTGGAACTCCTGCGAGGAGCAGCTCTGCTGGGCACCTGCACTTGCGAAACGCTGCAGATGCAAAGGAAGCTCTCGGAAGCAGATGGTTTCTCTCCTGGCCTAGCAGAGACTGGTTATAAATCTTTTTAGATAAGGACAAAATCTAATTCTTCTGACTATGTTGGGGAACAATTATGAACAAGAGTACAGATCCAAAAGAGAACTGGAATTCTGAATCTAAACCTTTCATATTGTAATAAACAACGGCAAATAAAATCTGATTGCTAATTCAAAGTGCAAATAATCTACTCTTTGAAATGGAAGTCTGTTGGTAGCATCACTTTCAGGAGGATATGTCCTAAAAGTTCACCTGGCAGCTGGGTACTACTGATGTAAATTGAGTAAACCTGAAACTAATTAAGCTGCTATTTCCTCAAACACCTACATCTGTAATTTGATTGTCTGCTTGCTACAATGACAGCCATATTTCCACTGTTAATTAAGAAAAACACAATAGTAGTAAAATGAAATCTGTAATGGGCAGCATTAAAGAAGAACATTTTAAATCTGAGGTTAGTGAAAAATTATTTTTTTACTACATCACGTTTTCATTAAGACATTTATAAAGCATATTTTTAAGGGATTGCTGGCAGTACCCAACTTCAGGTTTTGGCAAAGGTTCGCTGCATTGCCTTTTGAGAGAACAAAAGTTTGTACCTTGATAGGCTGAAGCCAGTGTATGAGACTGAGCTTGTGAGCTGGGGTTTAAAATGCAGTCTGTAAATCCCCCTTTCAAAGCAGAAAGGTGATGCGGGGCCTCTTCTGGGCTCCTGTGTGAGGGAGAAAGGAGCCATTTTGGGCCAGCTGCAGGTTTGATGCCCAGGTGGAGCTCAGGTCACCTGACTCTCCGGGCTAGGTAAGGCAGCACCGAGGCGGGGCTGCACTTCTCTGTGGAGGGGCCTGGGGAGGAGGAGTTTCTACCAGAGAAGGGAACCTGTAACACTTCTAAAAAGGTGTTAGAGGTTTTATATTGTTTCTGAAGTCTGGAGGAAGCATCTGAGTACCTGAAGTGGCCTGCTTATGAGGTAAGTGTTTTGAGTAGTTCCAGTTAATAAGTGAGGTGGTGGAAACAAGCAAAGTAATTTGAGCCTTTATAAAGGGCCGTCTTTCTTGATTTTTTTTTTTTTTGACCATAGAGCTTAGTGTGGTGTTTTCTTTGAAGTTTTGTGTGTATAAATATTTTTAACTGTGATTTTTTTCATTGTTGTAGTAAGTCTCTGTGTTTTTTGTTCCTCGGATGGCTTGAAAGGTCATTTGAGTTGGGAACTGCTCCTTGGTTTTAAGAAAACTTGTAGGATATTCTTAAGTAAGGACAAAGTAGTTTTTATGAGGAGAAAGGCAAGGGATAGTACATAAAGGATTTGATGTAGAGGTGTATTTTTTTTGTTGTTTTTAATTAAAAAACAAACAAACAAACTTCTTTGGGGGTGTTTAGTTCCTGACTGTGAAATGATAATGGGTATCCTGCTAGAACTGAGTTCTGTTATTTTGTTCTTGTTCTCTTTTGCTTTTTTCTTGATGGTAAAACATGTAAATATTTGAGGTTTTGTGTTGTGAGACAAGACTATACTGGAAGAAATATTTGTATAGTTATGGCCTCAGGGTTTTCTTGGTAAAGGGGGTAGTGGGTTAGGGATAACTTCCACTCTCTGTTGATGGGGTTTGGTGCTATTACTCCTTGAAGTGGCAAGCATATGCTATGGGAAAATCAGATGTATGTTATAGATTTGAAGTCTGTGGTAAAAGTTTTGTGAGGAATGGGAAGAAAGGGCAGGATCAATGTGTTATTTAATTCTGAATACTATGAAAAACAAGGTTTAGAGTAATTAAAAAGGAGGTTTAGCAACTCTTCAGAGAGTTTGAGTGTACAAAATAAAATATAAGAGTTACTTAAAATGTAAGTTACTGGTTGGTCAGTTGCTTGTTCTTGCATGTAGTAGGGAGGTAATTCTTGTGAAAGAAAAGTAAATCTATAATCAAGAGCAGTTGTACTGTAAACAGGGTTACTAACCATAAACAACAGGCCTGTGAGACTTGTCCATGGAGCTCTAGTAAACTTTTTAGGGTTATAGCTTTGGGACTGCTTTCATTCCAAAGGTAGTTGTAAAACCAGATAGTATTTGGGGTCCCTAAACTTGAGGGGAAAATGTATAACATACTGTGAGTTTCTGAGTTCATTGAGGCACCTCTGGAAATGGAGCTGGACGTGCTGTTTTCTGTGAAGTGAGCTCCCATGTTGGTGTGAATAGAGTTATCAGCTGTGAGCAGCATATGTAGTAAATCCCCAAACTGTGACGTTTTAATACAGTATGCCCATGTAAAACGCAGGGCAGAACAGAATGACCGGGTGCTCAGGCCCCATCGTACAACCCTGAACCTGCTCTCGCTGTGTGCAGAAAGGTCCTGCTGCCCTCCTCTGGTCCTTCTCGTAGATACAGTTTGGCTCTGAAGCTCACAGAACATTAATCTCCCTATAAAGCTGAGTTTTTGCCTGCCTGTAAAGTTAAAGATGTCCTTATTCGGGTAGGAAAGAGCTACTTAGAAGATATGTAGTTTTCCTGTGGTAAAATTAATAGCTTTGTGAGTCATAGGAGAGCAGTGAATGCCATTTATCATGGCTTTTGCACTATTCATCTGTCCAAGCTGGGATTTCCTGCTCTGAATGGATAGGTAATCAGATGAGTGAAAAACTGGATGAATCTGTTATTAACAGATAAAATACCACAGGGACCCATAGTGAGAAGACTTCTGTTTAACAACTCTATCAGTTGCTCAGAGAAGTTTATGTATGACAAGAAAATGTGGGAAGGCAGGTTGATGTGCTCAATGATGAGACTGCTGCCACTGACACCTAGAGGGGCTGAAGGACTGGCAGGAACGTGCTTTCCTGAGGCTTGTTTTCTAATATCTTAATTTATTCTAGGAGTCTGCTATCTCATGTGCTGTCTTGAACATATTCAGAAATTTGGTTTGTAAATCTAAATAGTGCAACATGCCAAACCAACTAGCCATCTCTTTTTGAGAAGCGTGGGTCTATCATCTGTTGCTTTACCAAAATTTTAGTGAAGCTATCAGGGGTTGCAGGAAGGTGCAGGAGAGAAGATTCATTTTCATCAGGGCTCTGTGGCAATTTGGGCCTGTGTGCTTAAATGCAATTGAAATAATTCTTTGAATCTGTGCCTAAACAAATGAAGTTCCTTTGGACCTTGACTCTCTGGGCTGAAGTCAAATATTTAACATCTGCTTACAAGTGATTAGTTAATATGGTAAGATGAACTTTTAAAAAGCCGCAAGTGTTCTGACTTGCCTTTCTTGTTAAGCTTCACTTCTGTGAGAGTCCTTTACTGGTCACAAAGTGGAAGAATATGGTGAAATGAAACCAAAAGGCCTTTTTAAATGTTACCTGTGGAAACCTTACTGAAACAATAACATGCAGCTGAAGCCTACTGGTGAGCCTGTTCAATAGTGGATGATGACTGTGTACAATAAAGTAGACCTCTGCAAGGGAAATGAGGAATTTGAATCTTTTAGCAAAACATTCCTTGGCACATAACATACCATCACTTTTTAGAAAATTAATTCTAACCTGTGCCTCCTGGGCAGCAGAATAAACTGTGCAGTACTGTCTCTGATCCTTCTGTGTTGTTTGTTTAGCTTTCTATTGCTGCCATCAACTTTAGTAGTTATTCATATACTTATAACTGACCTTATATTTTGTAATGCTGTGGAATACTAAAATGATGTGCTTATGATTTAAACTGCTGATTCTTCTTGAAATCTATTACAAAAAATGAGACCTTTGGTATTTGTTCTGTCCAACTAGGTATGCAATACTTGTACAGACTTTTATCACCATACTGTTTCCCTTCAGATATATAGGAATTAGAACTGTGTTTTGGCTGTACTGGATTTAAATGTTTAGCTGTTTTATTACTTTTATTTCTCCTTGCTACCAACTTTTTTCCTTGTTTTTTTTTTTTTTTTTTTTTATTAAAAAAAAAAAAAAAAAAACAAACTTCCTCCAATAGTTACTTTTGCCTCCAGTCTTTTTCAGTTGCATTATTTAATAACTAAATAGCAAGGCTCCTTGAGTGTGTGTGTGCATGTGGTTCGAGGATTTTTTTCAGTAGAACTTAATAAAAGAAGGTCATCCTTGATTATGGCTCTAAAGAAACTGTTTTTTGGCTTCTTCTATTAGGAAGTTATGAATAAAGAAAAGTGTATTTTCCTTCTTACTAAGTTCAGTGGAGTTTAAGTTTTCTTTCCTTTTTTTTTTTTTTTTTTGTATGAGCCTCTTTATCAGTTTCAGAACAGTTGGATGGAGGAGGTGTGTATATATATATAAAGTACATACAGTGCTATGCTTTTACTTCAGAAAAGGCAGTTTGTAGCACAAATGCTGCCTGACCCTCCTAAGTATCAATGCTAAATGTAGTTTGCAAAAACGAGAAGTGACTGCTCACAAGGGGGCACTGCAGCTTTACTTTTGTACGTGTTAGTGTGAGCCATGAGATCTAGCAACAGAAAGGCAAATAATATTATAATTTTCCGGTACAATTAATTTAAAATCCTAGCTCTTATCAGTAAGGATTGCCAGCCTTTTTCTTTAATAGCAGAAATTTAAGTTTTGGGAGTAATGCAGGAACTAGAGCTGAGCATTTTGAATGGAATGTCCTTTTGCCAACTTCAGGGTCAGAGTATTGTAGGTGGTGATGACAGCGAGGCAAGCCAGATAAAGCAAGCTGCAACCTCATTCAAAAAAAAAAAAAAAAAAAAAAGGAAGGCTGTATGACCATAATGAACTAATTTATTTACTTATCAAAGCCCTAAGTGTCATTAGACAGCTCAGTAGGCAAGTCATCGTAAAAGCAGTGTTCACTTAGTAAAGATTAATTATAGCCTCCAGCATATCAAGTTTATTATGTCCAATAAGTATGTCAAACAGCTGGAGGAACATGTTTGTCTTTACACTTGATAGCATTCCCTTGCCTCAAGGTCTGACTCCTGAAAGAATAATTAGTTGATGTGGGTGAATTGTTGCTAATTCTGCAAACTGTTTTTTGGTGTGTATTTAATTCTGTGCTTTACATAAAAAGAAAAAAAAAGAAAAAAAAAAAGCTATTTTATTTGATGCTCAAGTTGTCAATATGTTACTCTTTTTAAATAATGTCTGAACTCTGAAGCAGAGTGTTTTGTGGGGTTTTGTGTTAGTTACCTTTAATCTGTGCATTTATTGGATTTAAACTTTTGGTCTGGGATGTTTTATCTCAGTGGAAATGTGAAAGACTGATGACTCACAAATAGTTGGACTTCTAGGGCCTACCTGCTGAAGAAATTGGTTATAATCAACTGGCTTTGCAGTTTTCCAGAATGGCTCTTTCACTTCTGAAGTTACTTCTTGTTGAGTGGCATAGACAGTCATGAACTCCAAATTAGGAAAAAGCAGGAATTGCAGAATAGATGAGGCAGGTTTGGAACCAAATCGTGTGAAGAAATAAAGAGCTTGTTAAAATCTATGGAGGAAATACTGTGTTTTATTATATGCCTTTAAAATGCACGTGTGCTGTAGTATTATGATGGGGTTTGGAGGGAGGGGAAGCATGGAACTGATAAAAGGAGACACTCCAACATAAAATCAGGGGGAAAAAAAAAAATCACTAAAAAGAAGTAAGAAATGGTGTAAGGTACTTCAGTAGAGGAAGGAAAGGTTCTGATAGCAGAATGAATTTAGGATCTCAAGAACAGGATTCAGCTGAAAAACTTAAATTTGCTATTTATACAGTGCTCTGAAAGTGATGTCAAAAAGGAAGATAATTTTTGGCTTTAAACAGTAAGAACTTCATATTTGTGAGAGAGGCATAATTTGGAGCTTTGGAAGTAAATCAGACTGAGCTGTTGAGTTGGACTTGTTACAAATAATGTCTAGATAAATAAAGCATCAAGAGCAGATAGACACTGTGTGCCTAGCTGAGTCTTTTTATTAATGTTGTCTGATTGCTGTGATGTCATCCTATGAGGGAGAGGATAAATCAGTTGTGTGTTGCAGTACCCTTGCAAATCTAGGCAGTGACACTATTGTGATCCAGTGTGAAAGAGCTAACTCCCCTGCAACGTTATTCCTTGTGAAGAGCTACCAAGTTATGGTTAAATAATTTGTGTGAGGGCTAGGGTGTTAATTTTAGTTAATGAGCATAGTTTGCAAACTGGGGCTCATGCTCTAGGTTTTCAAGTTCTGCTTCAGGAGCTTGTCCAATGATATTTTAAAACTTTTCAGTAGTTCTGCCTGTTTTCCATTCTGAATTTTTGTTTTACCTCTGTTTTTGGAGCACATCCCCAAGTCTTAATGATACAAAGTGAATTGTCAGGTGCATTTTGCTTGGCTCAGACATGAGTTGACCTTTGTAACTCCATAATTCCTCCTCTTTGTGATGTTCAATCCAATTTATTCTCTGTTCTATCTTCCCTGTGAAAACAAAAACTTGAAAAAATGTTGGAGTTCATTTGTGAATATTTATCATCTTGATATTCATTTTTCATGTATCTCATCTTGAAAGGAGGGCAAGGGTACTAATTATATTCTCCTGTGTGCTTCCAGCTCTTTAAATGTGCCCAAATTTGCTTTTGTTTTGTTTTTGAAGTGTAGTTAAATCACAGCCTTGGTGAGTTCATGGCAAGTTCACTGATCTCAGCAAAATTTAGTATTGTATTAGTAAATCTGAAAGCTGTCTGTGATCTGGCTTATAGACAATACTTGTCAGATCATGAATGGAATGGATATTTGGTCTGTAGTTCAGCCTGGGTAACAAGATTTTCAACAAAAGAGAAAACAAGTTATGTGATAAGATTGAAAATTTCTAAGGTGTTTTTCTGTGCAGAGGTCCTTTGACAAAAGAAACAATAGCTTAGAATCTCAGGGTCCTTAACTCTATCTTGTCATATTGTAGGCTTGATGTTTCTTCCTCCCTCACCAGGCAGATGGCAGAAATTTGGTATTTAGCAATTTAGTGCAATAGACCTCTTACTAGTGGTAAAAAAAGCATGCACACAGAGCTCAGAGTGACATGACTCACTTAAGAATTCTGTAAGCTTAGTTCTTAAACTTAGTTCAGTGAAGTTGTCAAGTACTGCAACATATTTACTAGTTTGACAGACTTTTTTTCTTTCAACCAGCCAAACACAGCTTGTGTTTTTCAAGAGAACAGATTGTCGTGGTGCCTTCTCCTCAGAGTACAGAAACACAGGCATATTTGACAGCAGCAGAACAGCACATTAGGATGGAGGCACAAAGATAGCTCAACAGAACACTCATCAATAGATATCTATTTACTCTCTTAGGTTAATAAACAACACGGAGGCATTTGAGAGCATACTGCTAAATTAATCCTCTGTCTATGAATTAAAAATAATTAGGAAATAGTATCTTTTCATATTGCTATTTGAAGCTTAAACAAGATGGACTTTACATGAGTTTCATTGAAAAATCTATTTAGCTTACCTACCTGAGGTAGGCAGACCACTTCTTTAAGAATCATAATTAATAGATATGTTAATTAGATCATCTCCCTTGCTGTTATGGGAAATAAAGGATACAAATACACTCAAAACAGCACAGTATAATGAGTAATGTGTTTTAGACTGTGGACTTCTGCCTACTGCTTTCAGCATGCTTCTCTAAAAGTATTTGTCAAGTGAAAATTTGTCTAATAAGTAGATCAAGGAAAGTTGTCTTTTAGTTTATTTACTAGAAGTGTCTTAATTCATCTATTAAAAAGTAGTGAAGTGATCTACTTCATGGTTAAGTTTGGAATTTTTTCTCATTTGTCTTGCTATTATGCGCTTCCAGTTTTGAAAAGGAAACATGGGATGGAAAAACCAGTATTGTTGTTATGGGAACAATAACTTGGTGCAATTGAATAGGAGTTAATTGTTGCTGTTGCGTAGTGTAGCACATCAGTACCTGGACACTTGCCCTGATGGTTAACCAGTGTGTAGCCAGTCTGGAGTGGAGGGAGGTCAGAAACTTTGTGAATGGGTTGTAAGTATAATCAATAAGACCTTAAACCTTTTTCAAATACTCATAGGTTAAGGGCTTCCGAATTTTTCATAGACTACTAACACAAGCAGGACTTCAGTACTTCAGCTGAATTACTTCTGAGTTTGAAACTACCTGTTTTGGAAACTTTCAGGGATGTAATGAAGAGCCTTACAGAAAAAAACTTTCTCTTTCAACAGAGGTAGGAAGCAAATGTGTTAAATGAAGAGCTCTTTGAAATAAATCCCTGACCCTGAAGGTTGGCAAACATAGTTGCGATAGTGGGCAAACAACTGAACTCAAAGTGGCATGCTGTGAGATCACTGTAGTCTTCAGTTCCAGCATAGTGTAATTACCTCGGCACCTCTTACCCTTAAATACTTAAGGCATTGCCAACTTGGAGCATGTATTGTTTTTATTATAAGATACTGTGATTATTCCTGGAAAATATAATCATCAGGTGCAGTGCTTGTGCCTACCATAGGCTGTATAATACTGCACAATCAACACAGTATTCAGCTACCATCTAGTGGGGGGTTGAAGACATTGTTCTGAAAATGCAGACCAGTGAGCCCTCTAGAATAATTAGTACCTGTACAGGTATTACACTTGGGGGATCTGCTGAGAGTTTTGTCTGACTGTAGTCCTAGTTAGAAGATTTTGGCTTTTAAGGCCCACCTGAATTAATGCGAAACATTTCTAAAAGGGGTCTGCTGGGTTAGAGTGTAAGGTAGTTTGTTGGGTTAGACTCTGGTAGAGATGTGCTATTTGACAGGCTTGAGTTTGAAGTGTATGTGTTCAGACTTGTTTTCAGCTGTAAACTTCAAGAGACTCTAGAGCTGAGACATTTAATTTTGGGAGGGTTTTTTTTTTTTGCATTTCTTAAGTCTAAGATTGAGGCTGATATTTTAAGAGGGCTTGGGTATATGAACTTCTCTTTTTTCTGAAAAACTGACATTTTGAGGCTTGTTCTTGGGGCTGGTAATAACAAAACCATTATATGAGTAAGATTTTGAAAATAACAAGTTGTTGCACAATGCTAAAACAAGAAAATCACCTGCTTAGAGATTGGCTTAGTACTCACTCTGCTACTCTTATTTCAGTTGTGTTGAAATGGAAACTGAATTTGTCAACAGGGAAGATGTGTGGATAGCCCAGGTTTTTGGTAGAGTTGTCATGTTTAACATGAAATGGTAATTTTCTAACTTAAAAGAGCAAATTGGATTCTATAAGTGAATTTACCCAACTTATTTTCCCTTGAGGATGAGTCAAGGAGTTCTATTAAATATTGCATTGGAATTTGAAAGATTTGGGCTTAAAACTCTTAAAATAGGAACAAAACTATGGTGTTCATTAAAAAACCCTGCTAATTATATAGTGGTATAGGTTTTGATTCTGAATGTTCCCAAGATTGTACAGACTTGCTAATCTGGTAACATGCATTTTCCTTGTATTCAGACACTATTTCTTAGTACTGAGCTTTAGGATGTTTAAAAATTGAAATAAAGCATACTTCTTTGGCAGGGCAATTGTGAGTTACTTTGTTAGGAAGAATTACTAATGAAGAGCAGTTTCATAGTTGGAAGACTTGCTTTGTGCTGGCTGCAGTAAACCATGGCTCTCTATTAGCTAGTGCTTGAGTGGCAGATCAGTGGGTTGTCACAGAAACCAAACATACTCTTAACAATACAATAGGGAAAGCTATTTAGCTTGGAGTTCCTTTCCTTGTTCTTCATTCCTGCAATGCAGGGAGCATTCTATAGGCATCTAAAAAAAAAAAAAAAAAAAAAAAGAAAAATCTCTTTGACTGCTGAAGACCAACATGGACTGAAATACCAGTAAGAGCAGAAGAGCTGTGGGATCTGCCCAGAAGCCTGGAGGACAGCCTAAGGAAGAAGAAGGGAAGAAAAAAAAAAAACCACACAAAAAAACCCCCAAGACCTTGGCACAGAAACAACTGCTGATGCTCTCCAGAACTTGGATATAAAGGACAGCCCATGTGACAGAACAAGCTGAAATTGGATATTGATGTGCTCCAAATATACACTGTAACTATGAAGTAAGCAACTTGTTTATTGGCATTTTGTGCTTGAAGGGATTGATCTTTGTGTTACTGACACTGTGGAGCTAAAGGCAAGTTTTGTATTGGATCTTAACAAAATCTGCGTTTGCAGACAATGGTGTGAAATTGCCATCTCAGCTGATGAATTCACTGCAAGAATACACAAGGAAAGCTATATATGTTTTATGAGAAGCATTGCCATCCACAGTAGACTCCTGGAAACTTGTGCTGAATGCAAAGTCATCTCACAGAAGCCAATGAAGCCCTAAAGCTCAGCCATTAACTGTTTTCAAAACAAAACCCAAACCATACATGTATGTATTTGTTTTAATTCTGACTCTGAAATAGTTTCTATTGCAATGACTTAAGCATTAATAGAAGTTGTATTTGTATAATCTGAAAGTGTTATCTAAGAAACATCTTGCACAAGTCTACTTTAGTGTTTAAAAACTGAAGTACTTATTAAGTTCTGTCTATTCCTGTAAAGTTTGATTTGATATTTACTATATAACTCCAACATGTCTGATCTTAATGAACTCTGTTATAGCAGTTTTAAAATTGCAATTATAATTGATTCCAGTGCAAAGACTTGCAACAATTGCTTTACAGTTCTGTGCTTAAAGACTTAACTGAAGTAAATTATTCTTCTAACAAGGCCTGTACCACTTTGTTTTAGGTTTGTGGGACTCTGGCTCAAATGTACCTGTTAGATATTTGGGTTCTTTCATTATTAACTTTTGCACTACAAGATGTCCATATACCAAGACACACATTGGTAGGTGTAGATTTCTTTCTGAATTAGCCGATACTAGTAACTTCTTTTATGAAGAAGTCTGACAGTTGTTAAAGCTCATTCATTAAGTGCTTGTGAATAATGCTTATGTATATTTGTTTTGATAAGGTGAAGTCTTTGTATGTCCATGAGAAATGTTGAATAGTGTATATTTCTTTAATGCAGATCTAAAATTGAAATATGCAAACAGAGCTTGTAGCTCTAGGTAAGTGTTGTATTTACACAGCTGAATGCTTGTTCCATAATAGCACTGACCTTCTAGTTTTTGATAGCTACATATAAAAACTCAATAACAAAATACATCTGAGAACCCTGTTTTTACAAATATGGCAGCTTTTAAAGTTATTTGGGTAGCCTATTTATAATCTGAGCCTGGTGTCTGGTGGCTTTACCTCATTCTGGCATTTCTATCTTAATTGCTCTGAACTAATAGAGCAACCCTGCCAAGGAATTCATTCAATAAAATGTAGTGAACTGAAAAGAAACCTGTAGCTGCTTCTGGATCCTGAACAAGCTCTAGTCATAGCTGCCTGTTGCTATTGATCATACACATGGTATGTACATTCTTTGTCTTATGTAAACATAATTTTAAGTTCTTGGTGATAGTCTGGGACTCGAGGGATCCATATTTGGTCTTATAAAAACCCCTTGATGTGCTGCTCTTCTGGAAACCCAGTGCAGGGTTTTCTAGTGCACTTAGATCTCTGCTCCCTTATGGGAAGAGAAGGTTGCAGTTCTAGGAAAAGATGTACTGCTTGCAGTTTTGACTACCAGTTTAGTTCCTGAACATCATAGCTGGCAGATGAAAAATGAATTTTTAAAGTGGCACTTGATTCTCCAGTACTTAACACATTGACTGAGCAGTGATTTAGCCCTTCTTGATACAGAATTGAAGTAGATTATGGTTTAAGATTTTAAGTTGTACTGAATGTCTTGGAGTTTCTCTTACTTATGGTGCTCGAGTCCCTTGTTCCTTCTGTTTTTACTAAGATAATTCAATAATCCTATGAGCTGCTTTTTGGATTCCTTTAATGCAGACTTCTGCCACTTTCAACAATATCTTCCTTCCCCTAAAAAAAAAAGGTAATCTTGTTTCATCTAATGTTCTCCATGACATCTTCTGGCACCAAAACAGACATGTATCTTTACATGCATCTTTTTGCTCCTCTACCATGCAGCCATTCTGAATGGAGGTAAATCAATACTCTGAACTGGAACCGGTGGCAAGATCTATGTGCTATGCTGCTTTGGAATTAAGCTCTTCCTATCTGCAGTTAAAAGTACTTTTTATCATTAACTGAAATCACAAGAAATTTGGATTCGATGTAATAAAATCTCGTGTCCACATCCTTCTCCTTCTCTCCTAGCTGTAGGACACTTGGATGATATAAAAAGACTTGGTGAGACCTATTGAATGTCCTGGAGAAGTACTAAACTACTGAAGCAAAGAACTGGAGCTGCTGTTTAAGACTCTCTGCAGGCCAAGCCCACTGGAGGGCAGTCTCGTAAAAGGAATTGGAGCACTAAAAGCTGTGTCAGGGAATGCGGGCTCCCAGTCTTTGCTGAGGACCAGGAGGGAAAAACGCAGAACACTCACCCCGCACAGCTCTTAAAAACATGTAGCCTTTCTGGTTGGTAGATTTTACTGTAAAGGCTTTGATGAATCTTTTGCCGTTGTTGTGCTTAACACTTCTCAGCCAGTGCTTGTTCTGTGGGGTGTTCTGCTGCTAGTGCTGCTGATGTGCTTGCAGTGCCTCTTGGTCCCCTTGAGGCATCTGCAGCACGAAGTTACGGAGACCAATACGTTGAGCTCTTTAAAACACTTTTTCCTGTTGTATCAAGTAGAACTCTAAAGGGGTACAAATTAATTTTAAAATGAGAGTTAAGTGGTAGTGAAAGATCAAGTCAGTGGCTCAATGGAGGATCCTGTTGGGAGACATCTGAGAATACCTGCTGCCTCTAAACTACAGTTGCTTTGAGACTTTGCTTTTTCTGCAGTGACTATAAAAACATACTTTCCATTTACAGAAATGTGATGGTGGCACTCTGGGGAGAGTTCAAAGTAATGCTGGATGTGGAAGATTTTGATTACAATCAATGTTTTGAGCTGCTGTGTACTTCTCAAATGTGAAAGAAGTTAAATGATGAGTTTAGGCTTGCTGTCTTTGTGATGAGTCTTAACAAATTGGAAAAAGAACTCTGGGTCTATTGAAAATAGAATTAAAATTATTCTAATTTAAGTGTATTTCAGTATCTTACAGTGTAGGAAGAAAAGTCATTACTTTTCAATGTACAGAAGTATGATATGGCTAGATGATACCATTAAGAAGGTGAATTCTTCAAATTAAATACTTAGATCAGAGGAAAATTGTTTTATTCATGAGTTTATGCATGTAGCTCTAGAATACAGTAAACACAATGCTTGAAAGCAGATTTTCTGACTGAAAGCTGTTTCCTGTATTTATCATGCAGTTCTGCAGTTAGTAGATGTGATCTCAAATTAAAAAGAATATTTGTTTCATCTATGAAGTAGATGTAAAAACTTATGTAAAGGCTGTCACAGTAAATGTTACTTTCTTGCTTCCTTAATCCTTTGATCTATTTAGCTTCTGTCAAGAAAAAATTGCTGCTTTCTGATTAGTTTATCCTAGATTATCTATGAAAAATGTCTTAGATAACCACTTAAACAGAAAGTATTTATAGTGTTTAAACTCCTAGGCCTGTCATAATGGGAAATTATTTTTCTAAACAGATCCTTCAAGAGAGGTTAATATAAAACAGGATACTATGTCTCAGCTGCACATAATGAGACTGTGCTTTAGCATCTTAACTCTTGAGTCTGGGCATCATCTTTGCCCATGGAGCTATCTACTGGTTCCTGCTCTGCTGTGGAGTCAGCCTCCTGCCCCTGATTCATTTTACTTACACTTTACAGAGCTGGTGTTAACTCTGCCTTACTGTGTGCCAGGCTCCTAGCTCCTGCATATCAGAAGAATGCCACTTCTCGGCTTGCAAGTTTTCCCCTTTGGTTTGTTCTGGAATGGCTGCAGCCTATAGTGCTCATATCAGATCCCATCTGGATGGGCTTAAATCATCTGGTAGAATCAATGTTTCACTTTAATGTTTTTGTTAAAGCTGATTTTGTGTTAGGAGGTGTTTTTTTTTTCCTTTTTTTTTTTGTTAAGAGGTTCCTTTAGGGATGACAGTGACTTGAAGATCCATAGTTAATATCTAGAATTCTGGTGTCTTACTTTTCTTGTGGTCTCTTGGTTTTGAAGCAAAATATCTGTACCTGGTTTTCCTGATCTTGACAGTGAGTCTGGTGTTTGAACACATATTTAGAATGTAGTTTTCATTGCTCCTTAATATCACTTAGAAGACCATCATATTGAAGGGATAGTTAATTGCTCTGCTCAAACCATGTTGGGAGACTTAGGTAGATAATGATACTTTGAGTTGCTGCCAGCTGGATTTTGTTACTGATGACTGTCAGAAGTCTTTAATATAGTAGCCTTGGAGCTTCATTAACTAACAGTAGTAGTAAAGAGTTTGTACAAATGAAGAGGTTCAAAAGAAATACTTGCTTAAAATTTCTTGTGCTTTTGTGTCTTAAAGTTTAAGATTTCCATTTAAGAGAATGGATGTTTAGCAGGAGATTTTCTGGAGTACTGAGTTCTGCAAAGCTAATCATGTAGCAGCTGATCATTAATTGGAGAGAAGTCATATTGGAAAATCATTCCTATGCAAACAGGAACTATTATAATTCAAAAAAGGTGAAAATGAAACCATACTTTGCCAGAAGATCAATGTAAACCACTTTATTAGAAAAGAAATAACTTTTATAATTGTAGGTGCAGTAAGGAAAAATACTACTTCAGTTTCATTGAAATTGATTGGTGCACCTGCAGGGAAAAGCAGCTTTATCATCTCATTATCAGTCAATTAATATTCAGGCTTAAATGTGAATACTGTTGCAGTTAAATGTAAATGAATGATTTTACTGAAGTCTTAATAGATGAGGAAAAGTAGTCTTCTGCTGTGCTAAATGAGGTCATGGGAAGAAAAATAAAAATAAGTAATTCTGTTAGGGGTTTAAAAATTTTTTCAGTGTTTCCACAGCTTTAAATGAATACTTTTTTTTGAAGCAGACTTTAATTTCAGTCATACTGAATTTAACTTGTAAGGTGTGCTACTGTTTGTGTTGGTAAGCCTTCACATTCAGACCTTCTGGTATTTCCAAGTTTAGAAAGACTTTTCTGAAAGTCAGAAGAAGAGACTTGCATACAAAAATGAGTGTGATATCTGAATGTTTTATCAGACTCCAATACTTGAAGTTCAGCTTGGACAGTTCCACTTTCTTGTTCAGCATCTGCCTTGTTAGAATTTTTCTAGAATATTTGAGGAACTTCTGAAAGCAAAAGAAGAATAGGAATACATTTTCCCAACAAACAAACATAAACCAAAACAAAAACACAGGAAAAGGGAAGAGGCTGGCAGTAAGCATTTGATTCAAAGCAGCTGCTGGCCAACCTTTCTCAATGTAAACTTGTATAACCAAAACAGAACTCAATAAAGCGTAAATAGCAAGCTCCTTCATACACTGGTGAGCTCTTCCAGTAAGTGTCAAGGGGAGGAGATAGTGATCTTCGTACCACGTTTGACTTTCAAAGAAATACTCAGATGCTGATGACTGCAGCTGGTATAAATGTGGTGATCTGCCTCAGCTGGGTAAGTGGGAGGCAATGGGTACCTGCTTTTCAGCTGGGGGGTGGAGGGTTGCTTTTGCTTTTTTAGAAACTGATAACAGTGAAAAAATAAAATAGGTTTCAAATCAAGCTCAGGGTAAATGATAAATTTTCTGTGATTGGATAATAAAGGAAAAGCAGTGGAGTGAACAGATGGCTCATATCATAATTGTAAGTTAACTTTCAATGTCTTTAAACAGAAAGCTGTTCTGAAGCCCCAAATTCGTTCTCTTCTTTTAGAAACTGTAGAACCACTTTACAACTTCTCAAACTTCCTAAGTTGTTGTCTTTTTTTCTTTCCTGAGGAAAAACTGTTCTGTTGCAGACTTGCCGATTATTTCCATGTTTTCTAGAGTTTTCTCTCTCACTTCCCCTTGGATTCAAACGTGGTCTGACTGTGAGTGTGGGATGTGCAGCTGCCAAGGGCCTCAGTGCCAGCTCAGGAGGTGCCAGTGTGACTGCCCGAGTGGCTCCTGGATGGGCAGACAGGGAAGTTTCCTTAGTGCTAGTTCAGTGTTTTCAAGTGGCTGATGAGCTGAAAAGCCTGCACAGGGTCTGTTTTTATGAAGTTGTCACACAACAAAACATCCTGATCATATGCTCAAAACCTGTGGTCTTGCATTTTGTTTATAAAAGGGACTTACAGCTTGAACTATTTCAGCTGACAAAAAGAATTGATATGGAAAGACTTTTGTGACTGTAATGACTTAGTGATTTTAGGAGAATATACTTTAGTGTATAATGCCTTTGAGCTATTACAATTTATAAGTGTATAACTACCTGTTTGTTTACATAGAGTTCTTGTATTTCAGAAATGTCTTTTTATTCAGATATCAGTTTTGCTATCCATTATTTGAGCAGGTACCTGATATCTGCCAAGCAGCTTACACTGGTGTTAGTTGCATTCCTTGAATATGACAAACATAAAAATTGAAGAGAAGGCAAGTTGCCCATTGATATCTGATAATTCAAATATACAATTGCAAATATAAATTGGGTAGAACTGAAAGGTGTAGCAGAGGAGTAAATAAAAAGCTGGTTCAATGTCTCCTTTAATCATTAGCAAGCTTTTCCCCATGATGCTTAATTATCTCATTTATCTAATCTAGTGAGGCATAAGACACTAACTGCTGCAAAAGGACCAAACAATCATTAGTAGCCAACCCCTATGGATAAGATAGGTGGAGTAAGTGTAAACTCATTACAGTCTTTTCTAGAGATGACCTCTGTAGGCATCTGCTTAAGGAGACTATTACTGCTGATGCCTTCCCCAGCTTCTTTCTTGTTAAATTGCTATAGCAAATCCAGTTATTGATCTAAAGTTCCTCACACTCCATAGCTCTATTGAATGCTCATCAGAGGGAACTAAATCTTCTGCAAAACATTTGTCATATTCTTTTCTTCTTTCCAAGCTAAGGCTTCATTATCTTTGTATTGCATGTGGTCTGACTTTTGATACCTGAATTTGTTGCAGGTGCAAAAACAAAGCATCTTATATCTGACTGACTTGTACATAGCAAGTTTATGCCTCTCTTCCCATTTCCTTTTTGTCCCATTTGACATAATTGTATGTGGCTAAATCAAAGGGTAGTCTTTTAATAGCTGAATACTTGAAAATTGTTTAAATATTCCAAGTTACTCTACAATTGTTCAAGTAAGCTTTGTAGGGTATTCTGTACAAGGCTATTGTTCTTTTACATAAGGAAGTATTTGTTGAAATATCAGAATTAAATGTCGGTGTCTGATCATATGTAGATTTGCATGTTTAAGTTTATAGATTTGTCTCTGTTCTGTCTATGCTGTATCAGTTCTAAATTCCTCTGCCTTAAGTATATTAAGAATTTTTCAGTGTCATTATGCGGAATCTAACAAAAACAAGAGGAAGACAAAATTATGATTATTTGTGTACTAATTAAAACCTTTCCCTTTAATGAGACAGCAGTGAAAGAGCTTGTTTGTACTTGTTTGATTCCAGAGTTCTTGAGGTTTATATTTTCACTTAAATGCAAAGATAATGTCATTGTATTACTGAGCATGTATTTGTAATTCCTAGCGATGTTCCAACAACTTCCCAACTGTTTCCTTAATTAAGTAAAATTAAGTAAATAGTCAATAGTTTCTCTTGATAGCAGGGACTTAGGGATCTAAAAACACATCTCCCCTTGTCCCTAGGCAATTAAGTGTCCCAACCAAGTAAATCAGGCAAAGCCAGCTTTTCCCTTTTTCAGCATTTCCAGTATCTTTCTTTTGGGGAGGGGAAGCTTAAAACACAAACAGGCTTTGAAAACAAGCCTAATTCTACAGAAATTGTGTAATTTTCTCACTTTTCCTCCTATGGTAGTGTTCTAGATTTATTCTTGGTGGTTGGGGTGATGGAGTTATTTCTGTTATTACCCATTTTCAGATGCTGAGCAACTTTGCCTGTATGTACTCCCTGAAAATGTAACACAGGCAGCCAAACTAACAGGCCACTGGATCACTGGGTAGATCAGTAGCACATTCATCTAGTTCAGTATTTACCTGTGCCTTCTGTTCAGGCTGTTATATAATAAGCTAAGAGTTAGGCAGCTACCTGGTACCATTGTTCATTCAATATTGTCAGAAAATCCTTTGATCTAATGATCTTTGTTCCCTAATCATATATGGATTAAAGCTGTGAACATAAAACTCTATTATCCCCCTTTCAAGCATTCTGTAATACCTTACTGCCTTCTGTCCTGATCCATGCTGCCCCTTGCTGTTCTTCCTGTTGTCTGGAGTCAGTGTCTTTCAGGCCACTTACATGAAGTACCTTTTTTAGATGTGCTGGTTGGCTGTGTTGTGACACGTCGTGCCAGGGTCCATAAGCTGCATCGTGCTGTGTTGTGTCATGTTAGAATTGCCAAAATCATCATAGTGTGTTTAAGGAAGAAACCTAAAAAGGTGCAGTGTTATGGAAGTGAATTAGAGAAAAGAATTCTATGGTACAAAGTATCCTCTGTCCTGTTTCTAACCAGTTTAGTAAACAAACTCTAGAGAAAATCCATGTGTGTGTTCTCCTTTGGAGTTTTATATTAAATAGTATATGTGGACAGTGTTTCTGCTGCAGAATAAGCTGTAGTGAATATTGCATCTGGGCACTGAACTGTTGCAACTCAAAGGTTTTCCTAGCATTGACAAACTAGCTAATGTGTCTGTGGATTTTTAACTGATACTGAGAAATTCTTGCAGTTGACACTATGACAGTTAAATCAGTGTGCAGAATGTTTGTCACTATTCCTGGTTGTATTTTCATAAGTATAAAACTGCTGGCAGGAATGAATTGAAGTCTCACTCTTGTGAACCCGACCCTGGAACTATCTTGAGCTTTTATTAAAAAAGCAAAATTCAGTTTTACAATCTTACTTCTGTGTATAAAATGTTTTATGTATTATACATAGAAAACATACAGTACACACTGTAAGTTATGTGTGTATATATAAGGATTCCCTTTCTAATCCTTGAAAGTAGGAAGAAGGGAGAGGCTGAAAAGTAATACCAGAAGTGACATCTCTTCTTTGTTCAATTAATCTCATTTAAAGTAAATTGCTGCTATAAGGTACATGGTAGGTATTGAATAGTGATGATAAATGTGCCTGAGTTAGGTGAGTCTAAGTGTGTACCAGCACAATTAAATACAAATCACCACATCTCTGGGCTGTGTGGATGATTTTCATAAAGGGAAACAAGATATAAATTCAGTTTCCCCCTCTATTTGAGCATTGTGTATTGTGTTGATGCTTCTGGTGGACTGTAAAAATTATTAATTTAAAGACTTCAGGAGAGGAAAAAGAGAAGTTAATATATTCAATATATGAAAGTTGAAAGACAATTTTGGAGAAAAGCTTGAAAAAATCAGTTCAAGTTGTGTCAACTTTGACTTATTTTAATCTCAGAATCTAAGTTATATTTAACTATTTGCTGTACATATTTCCTTTTTTTTTTTTTGGCCATTGAGTTTCTTTATATTCTGCCTTTTTTTTCTCTGCAGCTTCTGCTGGTTTTTTCTCTTCCCAACTTACCCAAATATGTGTTCTGATAATCCTCATCATTATACTGAGTGCTTAAGCTGCTATAGATGTAATGAAGTAATTGCTACTTACATTGTGGGAGAACTAAAGCCTTTTTCTGCCTAGTAAATGCTTTTCTCTTCCTTTTTTCTTCCCCCCCCTCCCCCCTTTCCTCCTTGATGGAGTAATTTAAACTTTGGTTCTGTTTTGTAAGTAGGTCCCAATTTTTCCCATTCTTTCCTAGTTAAGGCACCAGACTTCATTCCTCTCAGCTGTAATAGGATGCAGAAAAAACATTTGTCCATGTTGTCTAGGATTCTAAATTCCCTTGTTTTTACTTTTCAGTGACCTTTGTATTGAAACTGATACGTGCCTTTCTGTGAGACTACATTACTAAGGAAGAAGGTACTGTGATAAATTGGATGCTGTTGTTGTTCACTGAATCTTTTTTTAAACAGCTTAAGAATTCGAGTTCACTCTCCCAGTGGCTCTATGTAAATGTCTGAGATCAGGCCCCAGAATTCACATTTTAGTTTAGCTTAAGAAAATGGGAATGTGATAGTCTTAGTTCATGACAATTCACTGGAAGTTTTTACCTTTAAAATGCTTACTATTTTGTTGCTTTTAAGAAAATACCTGTGTAGGAACTAAACTGTGCTAACTCCATGAATGTAAGCAGTAAGTATGGAGTGTAGTTAAGCAATACTTTGTTACTTATTTCATGTTAACTGCGTTGGAAAAGAGTGAAGGGTATCTGGTTTATCTCTTAGTTTAACTAGATTGTTTTGGTGTAACAATATTGCTGTTTGTGTTACTACAGAATGTGACCAAATGTAACTAACCAGGTGTTCTTCTGCTATGTGTGCATACATTTGCGTGTATTTGTGCTGAAATATGAACCAAATACAATATTTGTTTCCTGCTTGAAGAGAACAGTTGGTAAATCTTGGCAACTGTCAGTGACTAAACTAACAGAGTAGGTAGTAACTTGGATCCTCCAGTGAGAGGGCAGTGTTGGTATCTGCAGGAATGATGCCCCAGATGAGCTGTTGGTGGTTACAGCTGACACTGGGGCATGACGGGATCCCATACAAGGCTTGTCGCTGTATTGCTGCTGCTCCCTGTTACATGTTCAGAGGGCAGGAGCACCTCTGCTTTGCTGACAGCTGAGGGAGGTGGGGCTGTTCAGCCTGGAGAAGAGAAGATTCTGGGGAGACCTCAGAGCCCTTTCCTGTGTCTGAAAGGGCTACAAGAGAGCTTGTGGGTCCCCTCCAACTCAGGATACTTGAGGATTCTATCAATTTTAAACTGATGATTTTTGGACTCTGGTAGGAGAATGACGTTTGTATGTGATTGTAGAGTGGGACAGACTTTAATATACTTGAATACAGTTTCCCTCACATTCCATATTCTATAATATTAGCTGTAGCATCCTGATGGTTTATAAATCCTAGTTGAAAAATAGTTCTCAAAGACTCAAAACCATGTGGTTCTCAAATAACAGGTAGTATTTGAAATTGCTGTGAGAACAGAAACTAATATTCAATTGGTCTGTAATTCAGCTCCCTGTTCCATCATGAGGCATTCAGTGTCAGCATCTTCATGGTTTTGAAAATTTTGAGGGGAGGGGACATGAGATGTAGGATAAAATCACTTGAATCTGCTTATATTTGTCTTCCCTGTGGATAAGACATCCATTGTTAAGCAGTTTTAACCTTTTTGGCCCATACCTAATGCTCCATCTTAACCCTAGTCTTCCTTGATTTGAAGGAAAGTTGAGTATGCTCAGGACTTCACAGCATCAGGTTGTTGACTGGCAGTTTTCAGCTTGAGGTTTGTAGGGTTTGTAGGTGTATTTGCTCTGGCCCAAATTAAGGTTTTGGAAGAGAAAAATCTTACCTTGTGGTATTTCTGAGAGAAGTATGACAGATTCATGCTATATTTTTGACTACTATTAATGGTATTTATTTATCAACTGCATAAGATACCCATCTATTATCTTCATGTCTGAAGGCAAGATAGTTGAGTCGTGTGCCTGAAGTACAGTTAAACCATAAGATGAGCTAAATGGCATAATATTAGATTGCATTTAAACAATATGAAAACAATGCTGTTTTACAGGAACTGCTGTTATTGTTGTAAGGATCTAATGAATCTCCACTTATGCTGAGAAAGAATAATTTGAATGCTGTATGGTTTTATGAACATAAGTAGTCTTGGCTGTGATCTTTACTTCTGATAGTAATATAAAATTAATCTTAACAGTTCAGTTAATTGAAAAGAAAAATTACATCAAACCCAGAAATAAGCCTAATGAAATCCATTAAGTAAGTTAATGATTGCATAATTATATTCATTTAAATTCAGGAATGGATCACTCCAAAATTAATTTTTGCTGTCTTTGTACACTTGAAATTTATTTATTGTTGTGAGGCATCACTTTCACTTGATTGTCATTTTTGCCTTTTGTTATAAAAAAAATATTAGGCTTTAGAGTAAACTTATAGAACCATTATTAACACTTTAAGGGAAAGTCTATTCAGTGAGGAGATTGCTGTACTATAATGAACTTAACAATATTTTTTCTCTGGTTGGACCACTACATTAAGGCCTTTTATCTGTATATTTTGGCTTAAAGTGCTTGTGTTGGAATAATTGAGGGCAGACTTTGGGCTGACATCCAACTATTAAGCATAGAGCTTTTTTCTGTGTAGTATCAGGGACCATCCTGTGATTCATAGTTTGTTTAGCCTTTTGTTTTCATTTTGTATGCTTGTCATTAGTACCATTTTTTTTCTTCTCCTTGACTAAAGTGAGATGGGAGGGATGTCTTTAAAGTTTTTTTGTAGAGTTTCTGAAGTGCTCTGCAACTAGATGCCAGAACTGGTTCTGTCTCCTTCTAAGAGGAACTGTGGTTTGGCTGTCAGTGCTTTTATGATGTACTATGACAGCAGAAGGAATTAAAGATGGAACAGACTAATGTGATGCCATTATGACTCCAGTTGTCATTTATATTACTATGTAAAAACAATTTCATGTCACCTCTGTGTGGAGTGTGGAACCTGTTGTATTGCCATTTTGATTAATTACCATAGGCATTAACAGATCAAAAATTACTTTGTAATCTTATGATCAACTAATTATGTCTCTCCAAATATCAGGTGTAGTCACTGACAAGTAGACTTAATTGGAGTGTTAATAACATTCCAACATGAGTTTGTGTAAAGCATGTTGTGGTAGTATCACAATTTTTTATTTGGATGCTGACATACTAGCCATAACAGAAAAGAGAAAATAGCTTCTAGTTTATTAGTGGCCCTAAGGAGGTAGTTTAATATAGGAAATCAGAGCACCATTTAAGGGTAATTGTTGGTGAGATTATTTTCAAGTTGGTTTAGGAAACGTTATGGTTTCTAATTTGGCTGTAAGAACTGTCAGTCTTTTAATTCTCCCTTTTGCTTCATCTTGTCAACTTTGATGAAGTTGCTGTAGGGGGAGAAGCAGCAAACCACCTTTCGGGGATTTAGTATTTTCCCCCCTGTAGCAGACAAACAATGTGGAGACATAAGAAACTTCAAGTCATTGAGTTGGTCACTTAAGTAAAGGTCGAAAACTTTGACAGAGTGCTTTATGCTAGAGGGGAGCACGCCAGGTACAGAAATGGGTTTGTTGGTGATCCAGGAGGAAGTGCAGAAAAATGTGGATATTGAAGTCTAAGCACTGAAGGCTCTGGGCTTCTCCAAACTTCGTATTACATTGAATGTAGAGGTTTGTCTTAAGTAGCAGAAAAACCAAAATGGGTGTATTATTTCCTCACAAAACTACATTTGCATTGTCTTTTGGTCTGTATAACTATTCTAAAATAAAATGCTTTGTGGCTCTCAGTATTTCTCCAGGAACAGTAGTTATGCATAGGCACAGGTAAAAGCACATTTCACACCTGGATAGTAAAAGGCAAATTTCTTCTAAGAACTGTTCAGAGGCTTGTTTGTTACATAAAACGTGTTAGTGCTGCTTTCTGTAGAATTAAAGATGGAACAAACTGAAATTAACTGATAAAATAGGGGAACAAACTGAAATTAACTGATAAAATAGGGGAACAAACTGAAATTAACTGATGAAATAGGGGAACAAACTGAAATTAACTGATGAAATAGGAGTTCCCTGTTGAGGGAAATCAAACTTGCACACAAATTTGCTGTTTTAGAAGCTTGGTCAGCTGCAAAACAACAGGCTGAAGTAAACAGCCATGCCTTGCAAAAAAGAAACCAGTGTGGAATGTCAGTAAATGTCCTTTTCTGTAGTTTGGAACATTGTTAAAATTGGCCTAATGCCAGGATAAAAAAGTGCCAGAAGTTCGAGAGTGCCTGAGCTGTTAAATTGGATGTACTGTGGATATTAATAGAACCTAGAGGATGTAAGTAATGAATTTAATATTGATTGAAATACCACTGTCTCAGAATCATGCCTTGGGTAACTAGTGCCTTTGAAACTACTGATTTTTATCGAATTATACATTTGAATGTTTCCTTGAAGTGTTCTTTGAAATCAGTGAAAATTATTGCATGTAGCTTGTATGCCTCGATCTTTGGCTTCCATGACAACAGGATACAGATAAATATATTTCCATAACAATTGTAGACAATGTTTAGTATCACTGCTACTTTCTGTTAGTGCTGCTTGCTGCAAAAAGAAAATAGCATCACTTTATATGACTTGAATGGAGCTTTTGTTGTAGTAATTGAAGAAAAATGTGCACTCAGATCTTCATCTGAGGAAAACTGACTGACAGTCAAAATGACAGAGTAGGAGAATGTTATTTTTTAGTGTTTTGAAGCTGTCCCTTGCCGATTTTATCAGTGATGCTGTTTGGTAGACTTGAAGGAAATTATTTAACTGATGTAGCAATGAGTTCAGATTGGTGTGTATTAAACATCTAAGATGGATGCATGGCAACCTCCTAATAAATATCAACTGTTAAATTTAAGTTTTCAAGGTTTAGTAACTTTCAAATTCAAGAGCCACAGCTTTCAGATACTTGAATGTTACATAAGCTGATATCTATAGAGCAAGGAGCTGTTCCATCTCATTCAAACTGAGAAAAGTACAATGACATTAAAATCAGTATTTACGTGTGCTGATAATTAAGATGATACATGAATTGACACTTAGTATAGTTTTGGTTTAGCATTGCAAAACTTAACATGTTTTGGCAATATTGAATCCTGAGTTGTGCCATGTAGATGGCTGGATGCTAATCCAGTGTATATGATTTGAAGGCCAAGCACTGAGCAGTCGCTGTTTACACAGAAGGTCAATTGAATGGCTAGCCCAGAATGGTTAGCTACAGTGCTAGCATACATTTGTTCACACTTAGGTGTGTTTCTGCACTTCATCAAACAACCTGCTTACTATGTGGTTTGTGCTTTACACTCATCATGCTTTTTGTCCCAGGTAAGCAAGCAGGCTTTTACATAAGGGAATGAATGGCTTTGTTTTAGATGAGTGCAGGGTACAAGTAACAGACATGTAAAATAGGGTTAAATTGCTTTCTCTGCTGTATCAGAATTCTGTGGCACAAGTGAGGGGAAATGTAGTCTTCAGTTCCATCCATATCATATAAGTATAAGCAATGAGAATGTATAATATTAAATACTGAAAACCTGAACTACCAACAAAATTAACTATGAAATATTTCAGGTATTTCAAACCCCCAGTATCCAAAAATAGAGCAAGTAATGCAATGCTACTTTTATGTGACTACAGTAATGCTACAGCATGGAGAAAATAACTTAGGTGAAATGCTTACTGTTACTTGTATGAAGCTACAGCACAAAGAAGCAGAATTGGTCTAGAAATGCAATTGTTTGACAAGGATGAAAAGTGATGTATAATACTGATACTCAAGTATTAGTACAGCTTGCAGAGCATTTCCTTAATTCAGCAGTAGAAATATTTATGCCAGCACTTCATTGTCAGGATTGGGGCCTGAGGTATTCTTACTTTTTGTGCAGTGTCAGATTTCCATATGGGTGACTTCTGTGTGTAATCCCTGCATGTTGCTTATTAAGAAACTATAGTGGAAAAATCTGCTTGTTAAACTTTCCTTGCTGGAACTGGAGGGTGGACTAGACTTCATATAAGGGTCCCAAAGATATTTGACAACCTGACTTCCCCCCCAGCTTTATTGCAGGTGGTTTTAGGTGTGACTGTGGAAGTCTTAAGTGCTATTTGTTTCAGTGGTTCTACATGTATGAAAATTATGTTTATGTGGAATGTGTAGGTACTCACTTGTATGTGTGACATATGAAAAATATAAATAGAATGAAAGTTATGTACTCTTTTATATATGCTGTTTGATATCTTGAAAAAATCTTTCTTGTGTTAAAGTGGATAAAACGACATTTTAAGGTCATGCATGCATGATCAAACATGATGCTGCTATTTACAATACATTTCTGGTTTTGGACTCCTTTTAGTAATTTGGAACTGAGTTTCTTGATGTTTTAAATTTTTTGTTCGTTATTGTGTTATTATGTTTGTATAATTCAGACTTTGAATACACATGATGTATACTTCTGGATAAATAACCTTTTTCAAAAAGGCCATTCTCAGAGCCCCAATTTTTTCTACTTCTAATATGAACATTAATAGAATATTTGGTGTAAAACATCCCTAGTACTTAATACAGAACAACTGTGGCTTTAAACTAAATTATTATTAAATGCTCACTTCACAAGGGGTATGAAAGTAACAATCTCATCTTAAAATTTCATAGGATCTTTGGGTGGGGACAGAAAACGAAAAAAATCCCAAACACCCTAATAAACCAAATTCCTTTGCTCCAAACCTAGAGGTGACAGTTGTGTAGTAGTCAAGGTTTCAGATGATGAGCAAGTGAGTGAAATGTATGTAAGTAAGTAATGTCAATGTAGACTCTCTTCTATCATGTGCTCTTGCTAAGGAGTCTAAATGTTTTAAGAGAATTAAAGAAAACAGTAGGAGCAGATGTTGTGCTTTGTGGTTATTTCTGTGTTGGGGCTGATGTAAAACTGGTGATGAAAATTCCCTCTGTGTTTGGAAAAGCTCAGTTTCTGCTTTTTGAGTGCTCCTTCAGGTGAGGCTTTGGTAAGAGTCAGTATTTGCTGCCTGTGCCCCTGCAGGGGACCTTTAGTAGTCCTGGTCAGTGCTTTGCCCAGGTGTTCAAAGTCACATGGAATAACGATTGTGCATCTCATTCAGGTGAATTTAAGTCTTGAGGGTGAGAAATTTTGGGAATAAGTGATGGCAAATCCTCCACTTAATAGCATAGTGCAGGTATGACATCATCCTATTTTTGTAGCAGTCTGGTGGTTTTTGGCTCATTCCAGCATGGCTTTCCCTGACAGCACAGGCAATGCTCCCTAAGGAATAACTAATTTTGACCCAGGTACTTAATAAACCTCATTTCTGCAAAGCCAGGGCATCACTTTATATCTGGCCTTTGAAATTTGGTGCATGAATGCATGGCTGACTTCCTGTGCACCAATCTTCTGGAGTTGGCATTTTTAATTGCAATTTGTGCATTTTCTCCTGCTGGAGTTCCCAAAGAACTTAATGGGCCCTTACTGACTAAACTGGCTGCAGGTTTCACAAGCATCTGTCATAAGATGATGATCTTGTAATTCTTAAGAAATTCTAGAGTCTGCAGTCTGAGACAGGGTACAAAATGTCATATAGGACTAACAATCCAACACCACACCTTGTAAACCACAGCTATTGTTGGTGGGAGGAAGTTATAAAATTAGGAGCATCTCAGTGAGTGTATCCCACTCATTTATTTTAATTGTTTAGAATAGTGGATTTAAAGTACAATTGCTAAAAAATTAAGCATAAAATTACAGTAATGTCTTTGTGTAGAAATTTCCAAGCATCAGGATCCCCAAATGTTGGAGGGCGATTTACACAACATTTACAGGCTTTTTCATTCTCACTGAAAGACAACAATTATGCATAGCTTCCTTGGATTATAGTGTCATTTGGTCTTGTGTTCTGAATTCTGATAAATTGCTTTGGTTTGATTTACGCTTCATTTCTCTTTTGTAGTAATATGTACATTATTGTTGATACAGAACATGGGGATGACTTGTGTATACTTTATTGGTTTAAGTTCTTGTGAAGAGAGTTTCACCAGTAGGAGAGTGCATCAATGCAGAAAAGTTCAACACACAACTTGGGGCCTTTTTTTGGTGTTATTTATTTTTTAATACCAGTGAACTCTGGCTTCATTTAGACTTACACCTAATATGGTCCAAATGTAGTTAAAGTGATATAGTTTTAAGGCTTAGACAAGGACAGCCTTACCTCTTCCTGTTTTGAGAGCATGGACCACTTACCTGAGCTCAGCTTTACTTCAACCTTCCTCTAGCATACCTGATTCCTGCCTTTGCTCCCAATGGAAGTGATAACACGTGATCAAGTTCATGTTCCTTTTCCTTCCCACTTCCAGCTGTCTCTTTGATATGGAAGATGAACCTTATGAAAAACCTTGGAAGCTTGAGGTCCCATTCTGCCATTCCAGTCTGTGTACATGCAAGTCATCACTTTATTTCTGCAAGTGTCCTTGTGAGGTAATTTTTTAGGGTTTTTAAAATGTAATCAGGACTCAAGGAAAGAAGCTGCTGATGACTTACTGTGTTTGCAAAACAGATAAGCCTGAGGGGCCTGAAATACCACAAAGATGCTTTGGAGAAGTTACAAAACACATTTCAATGAACACCTCTCAGATTAGCACAATTCTCAATTGATTGTGTTTAATAACTCTTCTTAGAAGATGAACACAATTGATGGTTCTTCTGTACAATGCACCTCCTTTATTAGTGGTTTGTGGAAGCCTCCAGGTTTTAGTTTTGCTTTAATCTTCAAGGCCTGATTTGAAATCTCACTTTTACATTCTTATCATGATAGTTTTCTGGAAGTGGTCTGTTTGCACTTGATTGTACAACAATTAGTGTACGATTGTACCACAATTAGTGTACTAGACAAGTCTTTTTTTTCTCCCGAACAAGCAGTCAGAGCCTCTGCTAAAGCTACAGAACCTGGTTACTTCAGGCCATGTGGATTCAGTTGTGTGCCCTCTCCCTTTCAAAGGCTGCACAGGTAAAGTTAACAGTGCTGTGTCCAGCAAGCTGAGTGTGAGTGTTGGTGTCAGCAGGATGAGTTGGGTCAGGCAGGGTCACAGGATATCTGTAGCATGGTCCAAATGCAGCTGCTGCTGACAGAATTTCTGATGGAACAAGGGCAAATGGCCATTGCTAACCCAACTGCAAATATCACATTATGAAAACAAAGTTCTCTTAGTTCTTACGACAATGTTTTCAGATGCTGTGGTGTGTGTTTAACCAGACCTCTTAAATCCCAGGAATATCCAGCAGATGGCAGTTTGATCAAACGTGTGTTGATTGGATTTACATAGGACTCTACAAAGCTTTAAATATTTATCCAAAGTCAGTGAAACTCTCTTCATCAAATCACATGCTTACAGTTCTTTCAGTACATTGCAACACATTAAAAGGATACTGTAGCTTCCTGTAGTGTTTCATTATATAAAACCTGATGTTTTGATGTTTGACTTAAACCTGTATAATTAGGCTGAAACTTTACCACTCCTTGCAATATAGGGAGTCTACAGTCACTTAAAGCAAACTCTAAAGACTGAATAGCATAGTTTTGTTGTCTTGTACTTAGTATTTGTGAAAAATGTGTTGCTATAAAAAAGCCCGTCTGTATTTGGGGTGGTTGGGAAGTGATGTGTGAGAGGTTAATTCTTGCATATATATACAGATGTATGCATGTCTGTGCATGTGAAGTACTGCTGATGGTATTGAAGCAGAAAGCTGGCCCATGCATGTAAATCTCTAGTATACTGTGAAGAGAAGTATTTATACCATTCTACTGTAGTTGAACAGTGGTGAGTGTGGTGTGTGCACATAAACTGAAATACAGAAACATTCAGCTGCAATAGGTAGCTCAATATTGTACCAAAACTCTCCATATATGAGTTGTTACAGCTCTGCTGTTTGTTCTTGTTATTGCTTACTGATTTTCTATCCATCATTTTCTACTTTATTACAGAAAGAAACAAACACTCCTTGTTCCTGTGCCTCTTGTCAGAGCACATATTTATGTCTGAGGGAGTACATGTAAACCTCACATAATAGTTCTTACTCTGCAGTCACCTGGTAGAGTTCTACAGTGCTAATTGTGATCATAATACTGAGGACATGTAGAAGAAAATTATGTAGAAACTGAAGTAAAGGAAGCTGTGTGACCTCATTGAAATGTAATGCATAGCAATTATTGCAAAAGCAGTGCAGGGTAATCAGAAGTCAAAGACTGAAAAAGTTGGTGGGTTTTTTTCCCTGAGTACTTCCTTAGTTAACTCCAGCTTTTGAATAAATCAAAGTAACTTATGTGCACACCTAAAGTACATTTTATTTTGGCCAAACTCCTCATTTTTAGCAACATTTGCTTTCAAAACAGAGCGCTTCAAATTCTGCTAGTTTCTTGTTCTTCTGTGTGTTTACCAAGCTTAATTTCCCAAGGCTTTTAAGATGTGATTTAAGTTGTTTTCTTGGGCTCTGTGTTTGTTTGCAGTAAATGCTTTATTTAAATATTTTACTTAAATATTTATTTCAAGTTCTTTAGTTATTTAAATGATAGTCATGGGAACTCCTGAAAGCAAAACACCTCTTCTTCTGAAGGGGAAATACAGCCCTGTGTAATGGCTGTGGTGTTCACCCACAGTCCTACCTGTGCTTAGATTAGAAATATTCAAACAGTGGTTCAGCAAACAAGTACCACCAAAGGGAGCATAATGTGGATGGGTTGGGTGGGATTTATATTCTGTTTTATTAACATGCTGTTTCCTAAGTATGATTGCTTGTCTAGACCAAAAATTACTTTTGGCATTTGTGCTGTTTTTAATAGACATGATCAGAAAAACTCAGCCATAGGTCCTAGTCCTCAGGTATGTGGTTGGCTTGCTGTTTGATACTAGGCCATTAGCATAAAAGATAATTGAAGGAAACATACAGTTTTTGTTTTATTACCTATTTTTAACAGTCCCTGGTTGTGCGATGATTCAACAGGAATATCCAATGCTTTTATTTTCTAGTTGGATTTTTCCTATCATAGGAACACTTTCAAGTGCTACTGTATTGATGGTAGTTTTTCAGTTTGTATAAAGAGACTCAAAATCTTCTTAAAGTGGAAAGGAATATCTCATGTTACCAAATTCCTGCATTGAATCAATATTATGTGACCTGTCTGAGATAGTGGGGTTTTTTTTCATTTGGCATGAGATGTTAATACCTATTATGCAAGTCTTAGACTCTTGCACAGCCTGTGCCTCGTGTTTTCTCTTAGTCCTGCAGAGTTTCAGGGGGTAAAAAGGAGGAATTTCATCACTGGAATACACACAGCAAAGTAATATGATCAGATTCAAGCTTGACACACTGAGTAATCTGTGATATGCTAACGTTTCAGTATCATGTTAGTATTGCATTAGACTAATGTGACACTAATACAAAATGACAGGAAAAATGACTAATATAATAAGACTTTCATATATTACTTTAGGGCTGCCATATCTGTCCCTTTTAATTCACCTGAAACCCTGTTTAAATGGAGAATGAGATTTGAATCTACAGCATACTGGGGGGGAAAAGCCAATTTTAGGAAGAAGGCCATTTCAAATATTGTGTAACAACTAAGAAATAAGCTTACAACACCTCTGCTTTACTTACCAAGAATGTACCAATTTTCCCAAAAGGATGAAATGTGATGGTGAACTGCAATTTATTTGAAAGGCTGGCGTCCGCAGTGTTGATTGAACAGAATTATCTCTTCACTTTAAACTGATGGTAACATATCAGGAGAAGGGACCAGGGTGCTATCTGGTGTCTGGAAACTCTGTCATGAAGGATTGGTTCTAATAATGAAGGTGTTTTGCTGACTTTTTTGACTAATCCTTACAACTTTGAGTTCCAAAAGAAGACAGTCGAAGGAGTGGTACTATACTTGAAAGTGTGCCCAGTTCCTGATTTTAGTTTCTGATTATCTGTTTATGATACTGTCATAGTTCAAACTTGGGTTTTGTAAGCTGAGACCAAAATGCGTCTCTGTTTATGGACTATACAGACATAGTTAGAGATACTGGATTTGTAGGTACAGTTTTGGAAACTAAAGGAAGTAGTGTTGGATTACTGCCTGGTTTTAACCAAGTCCACAGCACTGTTTTAATGTATTTCTCACTTAGGGGGTGAGAGTAAAATAAAATGTGGGGTATGATGTTGTACCTGCTGCTAAATAACTCTTAATGTACCTTGAATAGCATTGCATGTGGAAATTGTTGGAGAGCTCATCGGCTTGGAGAGCTTATATGGAACCTTGCCATGCTTATTGTACTGGACAGTTCAAAGCTCAGCAAGCTCAAGATTTAGAACAGGTGTTTGTCTAAGCTACTGTTCAAGTTTTGAAATAATAGAGACTCTACAGTGTCCCCAGGCAATCTCTTCCAGTCCCTGCTAATAGAAGGGGTTTTGTTTGTGTTTAAACTGAAGCTTTCTCATTGTAATTTAAACCCATTACTAGTCCCGTTCACGAAGGGCATGGAGAACAGATTATCTCTTTCTTTGTATAGCAGTAGGGGGTTATAAATATGTCCCTCTTTGTACAGAAACTTCAGGTGAGAGTTTGAGAACCCTGCAGTCCCATTCTTATGTATTGCCTATGTGAAACTACAGGGAAGTATCTCTCTGCTGTTCTCATCAATATGTAAACAATGATTCCTTTCCCAGCATGAAGATACTCATGAGACAGTAGTGAAAATTAATGTGCATTATCACTGCTAGCATTTGAACAGGGGGCTCCCCATAGCTATTTCTTAGCCTGACAGTGTTTCTTAAGGATAGGAAGACCAAAATATGGAAATTAAGTTTTTCTAATCTTTCCAGTTAAGTAATTTGTTAGCAATGAGTAACATCACAGAAAGGTATTTTGAGCCATATGTTAGAATATCTTTAAGGCTTGGTTTAAAACCAGCAGAAGTAGAAAGTATTTTTTTCTTCCACAGAGAACACATTGGATGGTGTGATGGCATAGACTTGCAGCTACTTTGTATAGTGTGCCATAGGGCAGAGACAGTTGTAAACTTTATAAAGGAAGTTATTTATTTCCAAAGCTGTGGTTCTAAGCCTTTAACAAGACGTCATGGTGTTCTTGAAGTCTTCTAGCAGTCATTCAGTCATTCTGTAGTTACTGTCAAGCTAGAGTGTCTTCACTGTTACTGCCACTGTATGTACATGCAGCAGTTAAAAGGCACCTGAGCATTTTTTGTGTATGTGTTTTCTACAGCTTCTTCATCACAGGCATATTCTATGTTACTGTGTTACTTGTAAGAACAGACTAGGACAGGACAATTTCCAGAAAAGCCAGCCACAGCTGGGGCCAGAAAGGAATTTGGTCAAATAGAAAGTATGGATCATGAAGCAAGAAGCTGGTGAGTTATGACTGGCAGAAGGACAGAAGATCTGGTGCATCACTAAAGAATGAGTGAGTTGATGTGTTTTAATGATAATTGTGCAGGATGTGACTTAAATGTTGTTAACTCAGTAATGACCTACATTGTGTGGGGCAATGGCTCTGCACAGGCTTCCCATTGTTTAACTGCCTTTGCTGAAGTCAAAGGAACAAGGTTCATTCAAGTAGCATGTAGGGGAAAGAGGGGTCCATGAGAAGATATTTCATTCATAGGCTTCTCCTCCTAAACTGAGAGCTGCAAATGCAGGATTGTATCAGGAAAAAAACCTCTTAAGACAGTGGATTGTTTCTCGGTTACTCTAGTTGCTCATGTTCTGTCTGTCAATGTGATAAACTTACAATTTATGTTCCACTGTCTTGGATTCAATTCAGAGCTTTAAAATTGATATTTATTTTTGAGGTGTTCATCTTAATGGTATTATCTAGATGAAACTACCTTAAAATAATAAAAAAACCTCCACTCAAATTGTGTTCTGTACTCTCAAATTTTTCCTCTTTCACTTTTTGTATTTATTCTCTGGGTTAGTGCTGGACTGGAGACGTATTTGTCTTCAAAGCAGAGAGCTTTTGAAGACTATCACAAAGGAGGAGAAAAGAAGGATCTTGGGAACTGGCTTCTATAACATGCTGCTAAAAATACTTGCTCGGTCAAAGCTTTATCCATGTCCTTTCTTTTTGATTCTGTATTTATATATATTTTTTTAAATTGTCTTGTCGCTTTTCATCCAAACCTTCTGGTCTTTATCTTAGAAAATTCAGTTTTCATCTGATGGAAAAGTATTGCAATATGAGATATTTAGAGGTTATGGTCACCTCGTAGTCTATGCCCAGAAGAAAGGGCTTGGGGACTGCTGAGTTACTGAGTGGCTCTTGATTGCTGGTATGAGAGGGATGATGTGCTCAACTGACAGCAGATTTCAGTGAGTTCTTCCCCTTCTTACACACCCGGACAGTTTAAAATTATTAAATCTAAATCAGTATTGGCTGGTGACCATTATTAGTGTTTGTTGCTGATTGTTCTGGGTATTTTGATTTGATATTTATGTGAAAAGCAGTATTTTCCTGGAGGAAAAAAAAAAAAACCTAGAAAAGCCTTTTAAAACTCTGATTTGTTTTTTTTAAGAGCTTTTTTTAATATGTACACCTATTAATGTAACTAGTGTAACTTATGTTGCCAGTTAATGATTGATGATGTCCTTAACTTATTCATTTCCTTGCTTTTAAGTAGAAAATTGTTCAAAGATGTGCTAGTTTTCTGCTGTAACTCAGCAACCTCAAATAATTGCTGAAATGTGTTTGCTTATACAACTTGATGCCCCTGTGATAGATTAGAAAAAGTGGTAGAGAAAGATTTGGTCGTGGGGTTTTTCATTTTAGTTTTTTCCTGTAAGACACACTGATTTTTCTTGCCAGTACAGTTAAAAATTGCCTTCTGATGTGTCATTGATGTTTGTCTGAAGTGAAGGCAGACTCCCATGCTCAGTTATGGGAATCAACTCCCACAATTTCCACAGCAGCCTTGTACCCTCTCTAATTCTGGTGTGCAGTTCCTTGTTGGGCAGCTTCCACTTTGTTTTTACCCATGTGTCTGTTTAGGTCCTGTGTTTCATGGAGCAGCTCCTGTGCTGTGCTTTCACACAGTTCAGTGTAATGCTGTGTGATTGAACTGAAGAGAAATATTCAATATATACTGTAAATCTTCCTATGGTGGGTTGGTGTCTTAATTTTTCTGGATGTCAGTAGTCTTGGAAGTACTTGAAAAACCTGTATTGTGCACTTTGAAAGCCTTTTAATATTGACTTTGGAGCTCTGTATGTGTAATAATTATTTTCAAATAACTATTACCTGCTTGCATTTTAGAAAGGTTATGCTGGGAGAGTGCAGTCTGCTTGTCACTTGGCCTGGTTAGCATCATTAGAGGCTATGGAATTCATCTGGTTGATTGCACTGTAGAAAAGTAATGTTTGTCTTGTTTCAGCTGTAATGGTCTATGCATAAAAATGAGTCAAGGCTTGAAAGGAGCCTAATTAATAATATTCTAGCTGCTATAGGTAGAAGAAGCAAAATTGCTCTCTGGAGTACAGAAGTTTTGCTGGTAAAACCCCTTTTTTCCTGGTAGGAAAGGGTTGGTTTTAAGAACTTGCCTGCTTTTTCTAGCTCTACTACTTTACGTAGTAATAGCTATCACTTTTCATTATGAATGAAGGGAAAAAATGTAATTAGTTTACAGTTCTGTGAAGTCTTCAGAGAAAACTGAGGCTACTTTCATGTTTAAAGTTAAGGAAGTGGCTGGGTTATTTCCAATATCAAGACCTGAGGCTTCATCATGCTGATGAATAACAAGGAATTTTGACATCTAAATCATTAGTAGATATATTTTCTTTTTTGATTAATAAGCAGGTCAGGAAAAAATACTGTCTCTTGTCTGAAAAATAATATAAAAACATAAATTATCAAATGTTTGCTTTGCTGAGGTACTTAGTGTTTTGTAGCCCAGAAGAATAGTGTAGCTGGAAGACCGAATAGCAAGTGATAAGTGCTTAAGTGGTACCATAAATCACATTTTAAAAGACTGCCGATATGTTCTACAAAATGGATTTCTATGGACAAATGGAGAAAAACTTTAAAATAAAGGAGCACACTGTGAAAAAGGCAGTAATAGAATAGTGTCTTTACAGCAGTATGTGAGGCAACTTAATTCTGGCAGAGCTGGAAAATGGAGTTCTGGTAGCAGGAGGTCTGTGATGTACTACTGCATGTTTGGGGTTGTGAGTTTGGCATTTTTTGGTAATTTTTTGAACTTTAGTAAAAGTAAATCAGCTTCTAAAGCTTATATTTTGATGGAAACAGACATCTGCCTCAGTAAAACAAGGGTCTTAATCATCATTTGTGAGTCAGTATTTGTAAACACAGTTGCAGTCATAAAATACAGATTATTGCAGCAGCAGAGCTCTAGTTCTGAAGCCCCATCAGAGTGATGTGTTATCTTTAATTTCACTCTTAGGAGCTCAATAGATGAGAAGTGGTGATTACTCAGGAGGTGAGTGGGACTCTCTTAGTCTGTTCCCAATGCAGTCATTGGTGTCATTTCATCTTTGACATGTCATGGGTTGTCATTAGGCATCCTCATAAGCCATGAGAGATGGTAATGCCCAACACACAGGCTTCTGGAGAGCATGGTCCTCACTGTGAGTTTGCTCAGGAGAGGTGCTCAAACACTCTGAAGTATGGAATAATCGAATAGTAACTTCAGACTCCTTTGGAAGCTGTGCTCTTGTAGATACTGTAACCAATGATGGCCATTATGGGATGTTCAGGTCTTTACCCAGTGTGTAATGTCCTTGTGGCTATCAAACTGATGAGACGTGTAACTTTTTTTGGCATTTAGTTTATCTGTCTTAAACATAAATGGTGTGTCATGTGGGTGTCATCAATCTTGATGTTATCAGGAAATGGTTTTGGCAGTGGCACTCCAGATTCAAATAAATAGCCCTGGTGTAGTTCTATGGAACTTCTTTCCTGTCTTTGTAAAGTGGAACTTGAATAGAAAACCTCTGGAAAGAGTGGTAGCAAATGTCATGCTGACATAGATTGCAGATGTGATTGCTTTAAAAACAAGAAATCAAATGCAAGGTGTGTGACTGAATGGATGCTAATTGACATGTGTAAAGAAACACTAGGTTAAATCAAATTCTTTCAGAGATGAGATTTCAGAAGTTTCTGTATACCTTGCCCAGTATCAGGCTGAATGTTGGCTTGTGGGTTGTTTATTTTATGTCTGCAGACACTTCTGGCCACCTGTGAGGCTCAAATCGAAATCTGATTTATATGTAAGACACACATATAACTGATAAAGAATAATTTATATTTATATTTAACCCTTATGATTAATTATCATGGTGTTTGTTTATATGATGATGTAGTTCACAATGATTTGTGCTCTAATAAATTTAGGATATTCTTATTTATGTAAAACTATATAAAACCCTTTTCATATTGCTCTGCCTTAAAAAAAACCCCTCCAAAACTATTGGTTTTGGAGGTACTATTGGGAGTATTTTTGGTGGTACTATTGGGAGTCCACAGTCCAGGAACCTGTCATTTCTTAGCCACTTAAATTTTCCCCCTGTGAAATGGAAATAGTATGTGAATTGGTGTTGTGTTGGAGCTTAGCTATACTGGTTTTACATACAACTTAAGGCATGTCATGAACACTGGATTGTTTTGAATGAATTTAAGTTTTAGCTAATATGCCGTACAAACTCTGCTTACCAAGGACAACAGGCTTGTTTAGAGCTGATGACTGGTGTTGGGTTATTTTGTTTTGTTGTTGGGATTTAGTTGCTTTGTTTTGGTTTGTGTTTTTTGTTTGTTTTTCCCTTTTTTCCCCCCCTGAAAATATATTACAGTGAAAACCTGTGGACTCCAAATATTGCATCTGGCTGAGTCAATTTTATGATATGTTTGAGCAAGATCTTGCAGCAGAGTAGTAACTCGTGGTTCTATATTGTTATATATAAGGCTCTTAAATCTATTTAATCACTTTTATTTTTCAGTTTAATGGTACTACACAAACATAAGCTACTTTTTCTCTGGAATCTTTCATGCCACAACAGGAATGCTATAATAAATCATCCTGAAATTCTGCTTCTTTCTTGTTTTCTTATTTTGGACTTTTGCAGTATTTTGTGTGTTAATGTAGGTTTGGCTGCTTAAAATTTACTGAGATAATGAACACCATCGGAAAAGGAGTGAATACAAGTCCACCTGTTTTGGTGTAAAGTGGAAAAAAATTGCTGCAGGAGTGTGAACACATGAGTAATAGGGTGTTGTGGTGAACAAACAATGTAGGTTAGAAACCACAGGAATTATCAAAACCTACTTCTGCCCTCAAAGTGCATGGTAGGTAGATGGTGTCCTGTATGGAAGTACACAATGTTTGTCCTGAGACGATTCACTGGTTCATTTTCAAGTTTTTCTCTCTTGTCCATTCAAGTATTGTCAAGCTGGTTTGGAATAATTGAGTACTGTTGTTTGTTCTGTTTTTATGGTGGATTTTTATTTCTGTTATTTGAAATGAACTCTGGTGAACAACCCTCATTATTTCATATCCTCTACTTTTTCTCCATAGGAGAGAATGATATGTCTTTCTTCAATGCTGACACCATATGCCTCGGTGCCAACTCAGAGGTTTCATTGAATATAAAGATGGTGTGCAAATTCCATTATTATCCCTCACTTTCATTACTTCAAAGTTGAATCTTTTGCTGCAGATTCTAATGTGGAAAAAATGGGCAAGGACTTGGGGGCCCTGCCTATGATGCCCAAATAATGAACTTGAGAATATCTGAGATGCCTATATTGGAAATATCTTGTTCCTCCACTTTCTGTATGAATATTTAACTCATCAAGTCATTTAAAGGAGGACAGAGCCAACTGATGACTCTAGCTTGCAAACAGACCAAAAGTGGTTATGAAAAATGAACAAATCTCACGTTTCACAGCAGGTGAGAATTTCTATATGCAATTATTTCAATATACGTTTGCTACTTTTTTCTATCTTGTGGGATTTAGTGTTTTACTGATGTTAATTATAGCTAGAGCCATTTTAGTGAGTAGTTTTACTAATTTATAAACATTATCAAACCAGAACTGTTCCTGACTTTGATCATATCAGTAAGAATTATTCTTAATGGGTAAGACAGTAATAATTTGTCTCTGGCTATCCTGATAAAGCTGGCAAAGACAGGTTCATACTTGTCGACTCTTTTGATTGTGCAATTTGTAGAATACTTCTTTCATTTAAGGAAACTATTTCACTTTCAGGCACCTACAAAACAAGTCCTTATCTTACTGCTTATTACTTGGCATTTGAATGTGCTTACTACAGAATCCTTCACGAAGTTTGCCTGTGGCTTATTTAAATGTGAAAGAACACATGTGGGTAGCTGGGAAACACATTTTTGCAAGCTATTATCTTTCTCTCCCCAATTCAGTAATTCCAAATACAAGTATGCTTGCCTGCCCCTAGGTAGCATTGATATGTAATTGCCTTTGACAGTTAGTTGTATTTGGCATTGTCATGAAAAACAAATATATGAATTCTGTGTATTAATGATAATATTCTTAGAATCATTTTTCAAGATCGATATAAAGAAGTTTAGCTACAGTGTCTTTGCATGCATGTAATCATCTCCATCAGAATCCTTGAGGAATCACAATAACAGTGATTCATTCATAATTCACAATTCCCATTATCTTCTTTCTACATTTAGTATGTGCTAAAATTTATGGCTTCATTTACATTGTGTTCCATGAATAATAGAAGAAATACAGTGAAGACCATGGGAAATGATCTTGTTGGTGCAGATGCACTCTTAAGAAAATCTGCATTACAATGCAGCATTTTGCCTCCTGCACGACAGATTCTACAGAGCCTGCAGCTGCAATGGGGACACTTCAGATGGTCTTCATTAAATGGAAACTCTTTCATTTTTGTCTTCTAAGCATTATGATGATGAAACCTTGAATAAATTGCTGTAGGTAAATGATACAGTTGCAGCTTTTAGTTATTCAACTGCAGTATGACATCCTCATTTGGTCATACTCATAGACAAGTAGAAACAGGAGGACTTAAGTAATAAAAATATTACTAACTGCCTCCATTGAGGCAGTTAGTAGTATTTTTGGTTCTTCACAGAAAAACCTCACAAAAATGCAATATCCTTAAAAGCTGTTGTCTTTCAAAGACTGATGACTTCATGATACTGTTTTCAAGATGGTGCATGATTTATTTAAAATAGCCCAAATAAGAGTAAAACAAAACACCCAAACCAAAACTAAATGATTTTTGTGGGGGACAAAGTCTGAAAAAGTGTTACTGTACGTTGTTTTGAATAAACTGCAAAATTTAACTTGATTGATTTAATTATCTCCTTTTTGTGCCAGCACTCAGCTAGTCATGCTTTAATGAGAAACACTGAAGAGACTATATACTTTGCTATAAATGACGCATTGTCATTCAAACAAAAATAATGACAATTAAAAGGAGTTTCTGGGAATTCAGTGTTTTCTATGCTAAACAGCACAGCATGGGCTAGTTCTCTGAAATATTATGCAGAGCAGTATTCAGATGTCAAAGATTATGTCATACTTTAATTTCTGTTTTCTGGATAACTGATCTTGTCTGTGTGCAGTAAAAGCCATTTTTTTTTGTCCCCTGTAAGGATTCATAGAGCTGTTTCTTGGGTGCTTCAGTATTTTAATTGCTCCTTCCCTGAAAGTGTTGATACTCAAATTATGCTCTTATCTCTGTTATACTATTGCTCAGTTATGCTAGTTTTAGTTCCTACAGTACTAGGCCTTATCTAGCTTTTCACACATGTCAGCTACATCTATACTTGATCTCTAATGTGCCTGTAGCCAGGCTGATTTAATTGTGTCTGATAATCCTTCCAGTGAAGACTGGGTGACTGGATGTGCAAATGTCAATGGTGTGCAAGACTGACTTGTGATTCATTCATGGACTTCATAAACTCTTTGTAATAGTGTCTTGTTTTCTTCATTGTACAGCTAGTCCTTTCTGGCTCTGCCTCTGCCTCAGTTACTTGCAGGACTCCATAGATGGGATTAGGTTGAGGCAGTTTCTGCCCCATTAGGATGGCCCCTTAACTCTTGAGGAGGAGTGTGAAGGTGTTAAAACACTGTAATGTAGTATCTATCTCATTGTTTCCACAGTGATTTCCAAGATGAATTCATTGGTATATGAACACTTTATCTAAAAGATAGAGGTGCTATGGAAAGCAGAATCACAATAACCTTTGGCTTTTCTACTACATTACCAAAAGTTATAACTGGTGTTATCAGTCCTGCCTGTTGAGATGGGACATGGAGGTTAAAGAAGGCTAAAGAGAGAAATCTGTAACCAGAACCACAAGGAAAAAACATAGGGAGAACTGGCGGATAAGTAAGAGTTTTGGTTTGGTTGGGAGCAGCAAAATGATGAAAGTAAAATCTGTGAAATCCTGCTGTGATGGTTTGGTGTTGCTGTTCTTTGGTTTTTCTGTTGGGCTCTGGTCAGAATTCTGACCTTGCCAACATCCCTGCTGGGTGTAGGTGTGGTGACCCTCTAACCACCCCATCTCCCACTGCTTTCATGGAGTCCTGTGCCTCACTCAGGGGACATCTTTGGGGGTGGATCAGGGCTTGGTACTTAGAAATGGGTTTGGCTTTGAACTCTTACCTGGGAATTTATAATGAATGGGATGAGAAATCAAGGAATAGACTCATGTTAAATTCCAAAACTTTGCCTCATGGGAAAATTCTGAGAATTCAATGTTAATCCACACTTACAGAATTGTAAGGCAGAATACTGATGAATGCTGAAGAGAAATTAAATGGAAAAGTTAACTGCTGTCAGGATACTGTTTTAAACAGTGTGTAATAAAGTAGGAGTCACTTGGGTTTAGTGTCAATGAACCAAAATATTGAAGAGCTGCTTGTTAAGAAAACTGCCATTCTCTGCACTGAATGAGGCAGAATATTAATTAAGTCAGTTGTTTCCTAATTTAGAGGCTTGGGTTTGCAACTTAGTATTTCTTGCTTTAACTTGTTTCTCTTGCCTATGTTTGAGCGATGCTAAATGTTTGGGCGTTCTGCCTCAAACTTCTGTTTGATTTAAAGTTTGTGGTGTGGGGGGGGGGGGGGGTTTGTTTGTTTTCCTTGTTGGTTTTTGTGATGCATTTTTTTGTGTTTTTCTTATTTGGAGGAGTAAAACTCTTTTCGGTACTGTATTTTAGTGATGTCCTCTGAATATGCTAAGTGATTTGGAGGTCTGGGGGATTAATTCAGTTTTTTTAAAAAAAAGGCAAACAAACCACAAGCAAACTAGAAAAGCTGCATTGTAACTCCATGACATTGATGGCAATTTTTGTGATCAGTTAAAAGTTATATTTACTTGTGTGTCTTATAGAGAAATTCATTTTACCCAGCCATGTCCTCTGGACTGCAATGCTGTTATCCACACAGGCTTTTAGATGGTTCACCTGCTTAGGTGGGATACCTTTCAGTAAATTCTCCTCGCAGTTGGAAATGATATTGTCATAAGGTGCCTTGCCCTCTTCTTCAAATTGGTGATAAATCTGTGCTTTGTCACAGTGCTGGGAGGTACAGTATGAAAGACCTGGTGGATAATACTAAGAATCATTAGAGAAGATGCAGGTTTTTTTGTAAGATGCAAGGTATTAGCACCTTTCATGTCTGGAGTATTTCCAGCTCTGCAATTAAGTTCTGTAATTATCTACAGCAATTTGAAATGAATAACAGTAATCTTTAATGTCCTGTCATAAAAACTGATGTATGCTGCTCAATTGCTGCTGTATTTCAGTCCAGAAGTAGCTTTATTTTACTCATATGTAGAATTATTTTATATCTAGCTCTTTCGTCTGAGAGTGTATTTTGAATTTGTGATGTATGAAGTGTTGAGATGTCATAACATATGAAACATTGATTTGAAGTGGTTTTTTTTTCTGATGATACCTTTGCTTATTTCTACTAAATGATAAATATGTGTGATAAAACCACATAGATTTTATTTACAAGCTAGTTATCCTTCCCCTCTTTTTTTAACTCAATATATTACATTACTTGACCAAAGAATACTTGCTCTCATTTTTAACTTGGACCAATTTCATGCTTTTGACCTGCCATTTCAGGCTGTCCCCCTCTGTCCCTGGGGGAAAACAAAAAAAGGAGAATTTGATGTCTTGAAGAAAGGTGTCAAACAGTATAGAAGTTACTTAAGACTAGACCATAATCTTACGTAATTCAGGTTACTGGTATGTTCTAGACCCAGGGCAGACATTTAGAAATAGTCGTATGTTTTCCTTGGCAGAAAGAAAACAAGGCTTTTCTTTTGCTTTTGGAATGAAGCTCTGAACTCCTCTGCTTCAGCTTTTCAGATCTGTCTTCTCCAGGGGCAGTTAGTTGCTTTATGGATTGAAGAAATGCACTGGTTTATTCACATGTTAGACCTATAATAATATTGCTTTTGGAGTCCACCTCAGTAGTAAATCTGGGCACTCTGTTCCCCAGAATAAAATAATTAAAACAAAACCTGGATGTGCCAGAAAGCCTGTAGTACAAATAGAATGGAGTTGTGGGCTGTAATTTTGAATATTTGAGTAGGCACAGGCCTCTCTATCTTGAGAACAAGAATGATTTCACAATAAACCTATATTTCAAAAGGAACTTTAAATACCATTTCTGAATGCTTTTCTCTTCCCAAATAAAGTTGCATGCAGTCCTACTGATAAGACTTTGTGTATAATTAAATAATTTTATTGCTTCAGTTTGAAGAGGTGAGTTACTGATGTGAACTCTGCCTGTGGAATTAAGAGCATACATTTGAATGAGGTATGGGAAAACTGCAGGTTTGGGGAAACCCAAACTCCTGCTGCCAGCCAGCATATTTACAATTTCTATTATCACAATAGCAGTTGTGGGTATTTTTGGACAAAGAGGCTGTATTTAAACTTGATTATTCCATTGTTGAAGCTTAAAAAAACAAGCATGCTCCCCCCTTCTAACTAAATGCAAAAAAATGCTTTGATGTCCTTATGTAATCTATTTTTTAATTTATAGTCCTTTTCTAAATGGTAGTCTGTTGTACCTCTCTGCTCAAGCATAGGTGTGAAAATCTATAAAAGAGAAGCTCAGAGTGTGTGGTCCATACTTATCTGAGAGAGGCTGGAGGCAAACATAGTCAAGAGTTTTGAGTATAGGGAAGTGCCTTCCTATATTGAGTGTCAGTGTAGTTCAGCAAGAGACTTATGCCTTGCAAGGCCTTGTAACTTGTAATAAAATGAGAGATTCATCAAACTAAACAGCTCAGTTGGTGCAGTGGCACTCACTTGACTACAGGAGGAAGGACCATCACAGAGCAGTAAATACAGGAGGACCATTACAGCCACAAACCGTATTTAAACCGTATTTGTTAGAGCCTTTGAATACATTTGCCAGATTATGTATGGTTACATTTCATTCTACCACATTGGGAATGGTGTCTAATTCAAGCATGACACAAAGAGAGAGGTTTTTAAATACTCTTCATAGTAAATAAGTTTTCAATAGACTTCCTAAAGAGAGTCTGGAAGTGATACCATGACAAAAGCTGGATATCACCACTGGAAATTACTGCTGGCTTTCCTGGTGAAGTTTTCAACTCTGATAGCAACTATCTCCAAGATCTTCAGGTCTGGGGATAAGTTTTCTTTAGGATGTCATGATTTACAGTAGGGACACAAGTTCAGAGTGCTCAGATCGTTGAAAATTTACTGATAAATAATACCATGAAAGCTGGTTTTGAATGCTTAACATTTGAGAATCTAATTTTTTACTGGTAGGTTTAGTGTTGTATCTGTTCTTAAATCTTTCTCATGGAGAACTGAGATAAGTAGGTTAAAATGAAATCTCTTCAATTTGGTGAATTGAACTGACACATTTTCTTCCATCTCCATTTGCTATTGAAATATCTTTTTCTGAGATGCCCTTTGCCTTATAAGAATTGTAGATTATGCACTTCATACCTCTGCTGTATTCTAATGAAGGCAAGGCACATTTCAAATGAAATACCTGTCAAAAAATATGTGCAGATGCAGTATATACACTACATTTTTCATGGAGCAAATAAGTGGGACAACATTTGAAGCTGAATTGATATAGGCACATTATTTCACTATAATTTGAAATTGCAGTCTCTTTTATAATTGCTACAAGTAATTGTGACATTTTGTTATGCTATTAAATTAGTTTAAGCAAATACTGGTTTTGTATTTCTAGTGAGATGTATGTATTTTAGCTATAAGATCAATAGTGCTTTTTTTTTTTGGCGTGGGCTTTGTATGAAAGATACACCTGAAATTACAGCTATTCAACAGTGATACTAAAAGTGAAAGCTGTATTCAGCCTTTGTAACCAATGGTTCTCTTAAATGCTTTTCTCTAACCCCCTTCAAACGTTCCTAATTTTTAAGTACTCCCCTGATTGTTAATTCAAAGTTATTTCTGTCCCCTTTTAATTTGTTGTGTCTTACTGAAAACTGGGACTTGAGCAGCATAAAAAATTTTGAATGTGTTTAAATGTACTTAAACATATCACTTCCTGAGTCTTTATTCTTTCATTCCAAAAAGTATCCCTAATTGTGGTCTTTTTCTTGTGATATTTTCCCCCCACCTCTTTCATTAGTTATTCCCTCTATGCAGTAAATCCCTGAGCAGTGCCCTTGCATTGCTATTCCAGGTTCCCTCATGCGGGTATAATTTATGATCCCATGCTGCAGTATCATATGTATAAGGATCACTCATGAAATGATTTTTTGTTATGAAGCTAACCTTTTGCAAGTTACATTTGTCGTTCTTTAATACATGACATTAGCATTAAAGGCAAGCTGGACCAAAAGTGAATGTTGACAATTCTTCTATGGGAATAACCAACCCAGAGTCTTTCTGTGATGGAGTGACCTCAGTGGGCAAGGAAAAGGGCTGCAGATGTTACCTAACTGGACTTCTGTAAAGTTTTTGACATGGTTCCCCACAACATCCTTCTTGGGGTGAACAGGTTGTAGGGGTTGGGAAGGAAGGTCGTTGTGATGAGCGTAGTGTGTGCATGTGTGTGTTCTGTTTATATACACAAAAATATATATATTTTATAAAATCATAGAACGGTTTGTCTTGGAAGGGGACCCTGAAGATCATCATGTTCCAACCCCCTTGCTGTGGGCAGGGACATCTCTCACTATTCCAAGTTGCTCAGAGCTCTGTCCAGCCTGGCCTGGAACACTTCAAGGGATGTGGCAGCCACAGATTCTCTGGGCAACCTGTGCCAGTTCCTCACCACTCTCCCAGTAAAGAATGTATTCCTAATATCTATTCTAAACCTATCGCCTTTCAATTCTAACCCATTCCCTCTTGTTCTCTTACTTATGTGCTGTTGTAAATAGTCTTGCCCCGTCTTTCCTGTAAGTTATATACAGTGTTTGTGTGTGTATATATATATAAGTGGAACAAGACTGAGGCAGGTGGTGGGATGTGCATGTCTGGCTAGGCAGAAGCTGACACATCCTGGTATGGTTGTGGGTGAGCTGCAAGTGTGGTACCTGGCTGGCAGAGCTGCTGTTGTGCCTGTGTCTGGCACTTGCTGTCACACCTACCTCTGTCTTGGAGTTAAGGTGGGGTTCCATGCCAAGGTGTGTGTTTGCAGATGTGGAGGGTTATATGAAAAGAACTGCACCCTTGCTTTCTGAGTGCAACTGGAGTTGTACCTGCCTAGCTTTGTGCTTGCTCCTATTACAGCTTGGAGCTTGTCTTGTCTGTGTGAAATCAAGTGTTTTGGGCAGCTGCGTGCCCTGTGTTTGTGCTCTGAGTGCTGTCCTGAGCCAGGACTAAGTCTTCTTGTGAACATGTGCTTTATCCAGCAGGGGAGGAACTGCAGTATTTTCCCTATTGATAAGTCCTTAAACATTGGATACACTGAGGTCTCTGAGGCATTCTTTTTCAAAATTAATTGAGGGGGAATAATGGTCCTTAATCTCTATGCTCTCTAATCCTGTGTTAGAAAGTAGAATTTTAAAATTGCCTGGAAGTAGTTAGTTAGTAGTTAGTAGTGAAGTTAGTAGTTAGTTAGGAAGAAAACTTGTCAGTGTTTCAAAATTGACAATTTGTAAGCAATGTTCATAGGCTTGTCTCATCATCCCGCTGTGTAAAGTGCAGAACTACGGTCACTATTTTAAGTCTTTAGCTGTACTACCTACAATGGGTAGTGACTTTTCTGGCAATTTCTTGTCTTACCTCCATCTATTTCAGTGTTGTGGAGGAGAAAGCTCAGTTGTTATTTTCCTTGAGGAGAGCAATAAGGAGAATGTCTTGATACTGCTAAACATCAGAAAGACAGAAAACAACAACTCTAAACTGTCTCTAAGTTCAAAAGTAATAGAGGTAGTCATCTAACAAAAATGATTGAGTAGGAGAAGGAAATATGTTGGAAGTGCTTTACATAAATGGTTGGTGTTTGTGCAGGAAAACTAGGGATAAGTACATGTCCTGAGGAAATCAATAATAAGCAGTTAAACTGAATCAACAGACAATGTGAACAAGAGCAGGAGAAAAATGTCAGTAAGGACCTTAGTCAAATGTGGGCCCATGCTGCCTCCAAAGGCAAAAGAAAATAGTCAACATGTGACAGGGATAACTCACAGTCCAAGAACATTGTCATGGCATCATCAAAAAAGGACTATTTTTGGAGTACAGAAATTCAGTTCCAACCTCATGGGACTGGAGGAAAGGAACTTATCCACAACAACCTGACAGGCTTCAGTAGGTAACATCAATTTTCCAGGAAGCTGCCCATTCTCAGTGCTGCTTATCACACCATGTAACAAGTATCACATATGTAATATGCTATAGTGATTACTTAAAATCAGTTATCATGCTAATGATAATTTGAATTAATTGGGTTCTTTGTTTTATTTCTATATTTGCCTGTAAAATGTTGTACTTGGTCAAAACATGTCTCTAATTACACATGACTGCTTAGATCTTTGTTGGTCCGTTAGGTGTATAGTTAATGGTAGAATTCAGCTGGGTGTTTTTCATAGCCTTTGAAGATCTAGTCTTCTGATGGAACTTGAAACAAGATGTAATGAAGAAATCATGTGTCTATTTTGTTTGTTCAAGCTGTAAACTGAACTGGTATATGTAAATTGAGCATGTATATACTATGGCCCTTATGTGAATAATATTATATATGATCTAAAGCTTCAGGTTTTAAAACTTGAATTCATTAGAGCTGTGACTTGTATCAATATCATGCAAGCAGAGTGAAATACCCTGGTATGTGAAGAGTTGTTGCACTTGTCATTCAGCTTTCTGAGGCTGAGGGGAAACATCTCTTCTAGTACAATCATAGAGGAGTTGCACAGGACTGAGAAGCAGATTGATAATGATTTTGAGTAATTTCTGTGCTTAGTTGCATTCCAGAAATGAAAAGCAAATCTGCATTTCTTAGTCTAAGCTCCAAGACCATAAAGCATGTTTGCTTACCATCTGCACCATCCTTTCAGTCCCTAGAGGCACATGTAAAGGTGGCAATAACAGAGAAGCACTGGCTTGCTAAAAGCAGCATCAGCAGAGCTCTGAAGACAAAGCAGCAACTTTCTGAACAACAGATGAAGTGGGAGAAGCAGCTTTTCTTTATCTCATAGATTTAAACATGTTTACATGATTGAAAATGGATAGAAACATTTCTCCCATAAACATATCCATTGTTATGTTACAGCAACAATGATGGTGACTTTTCAATGTCCTGAGGAATTTTTTAATCCTTTCTAATATTTTATAGTCCAGATCAGAAATACAGTTTAAAATCTAGCATTTTGACATAATTTAAAATGTGGCGTTCCTGGCTTTTTCAGTGTATGCTAAAACTGAGTTTTAATCCATATCATTAATCCTTGAGTCAGCAGAAAATGCTTATAAACAGATTTATTAGGAACTTGAAGAGTAAGTTGGTGGATTTCCACTGTATTCCTTCATACTCAGTATTTCTGTTTATTATAGTCACTCATTTAAACAAAATATTCAAGAATGCAAGCATATTTCTATGTGGCACTTGAATTTCTAGTGCTGAGCCAACATGCAAGCACAATCTGATAGCAAGTCTACTTCAGAAGGACATTCGTATGCATAGTTCCTTGTTTGATCAAGTTTTAACTACGTTATTTTAAGGTCCTAAATACAGTTCTGGACAGAAAAAATCAAATGAAGCACAGTTAGCATAGTGGGTATCATGACTGGCTGAGAAGCATGACTGTACTATTGTGTCTCCTTGCAACCACTTTCCTGTATAGGCAGTTGTGTAGGGCAGATTCAGCTCGTCTTTGAATGACTGTATGATCTAAAAGGACTGACTTGTGATGAAAATAACATGCAAGCTGGATTTTGTGGCCTAGTTTAAAGTTTTGTTGCTATTTAACTGGGAGGCAATGGTCCTGAGCAATGTCCCTTATTGACAATGATACTAGGATCTATCCAAGAGTTATATACTCTTCTTAATTTGGAATTCTCAGAATTGAATATTTATGAAAAAGATCATACAGTGCTTAGTATGGTCATAGTTGTGTCTAGTTAAATCAGTTTCCTTAGTTTTGAAGAAATTCTTCAATGTGCAGTTCTTTATTTTCTAATTGCCATTATATCTCTGTAACTCTAAAATAGTAGCATTTTTCCTGAATATTCTAATAGTGAACTCAGTTTATGATAACTGTAATGTCAGTCATCTAGAGAGCCATTAGGCTCCTTATTAAGGATATAAGCTGAGTCAGAAAAAACAGATTTAATTTTACATACCTGCTTGGTCTTATATTTTTGGTTCTACAAACTTTATTGCCTTAACTTTGCTTGTGAATAGCTTTATTCCTCAAAGAGAAGAAACAAAATTGTGCAGCTGAAACAATATCTGTATAGGCTGTCTGGTTTCCTTGGTTAAATGAAAGAAGAATGTTGGCAGTGCTGGGTTGGTCAATGCCTTGATTTTGGAGCAGAATGGAGAGTAACTGAGGATCTAGTACATTAATTTTAATAAAAAGCAGATCATAAAGGAAGCAAGTCTTAAATGTAACTTTTACTCTGATCACATTTATTTTTAAGGACATGAAATATTGCCTTCATCTTGGGAGTGATGTTTGTCAATGTAATGTGTGTGCATATGTACCCAATATGCGTGTATTGCTGGCTTGGGGTTTTGATTATTAGAAAATTCTTGATTTTTTTTTTTTTATTCAGTTGTGGCTGTGATGTTCTTTTCAGGAAATATGTAAGGTAATTGGAGTCTCCTGCAGTTTTCAATGAATAATCAAGGTATCAAATTAAAGTGAATAACATCTACCCATAACAGCAGGTGCAAAATTGTCACTAATTATGAATTTGCTGGGTTCAGTAGTGACTATGCATGAATTATGTTGCATTTGTTAAACAAAACATTCAGAGCCCAACTGATGACAAGAGGAAAAAATATCATTAGACTGTTTTCCAAGTGAATTAATAGTACTGAGATTTGCAAGTGAAGACAACTGCAGAAAGATGAAATATTACTCTCTGTGCCTGACAAATGCTTCTGCTAGTTTTTTCTGTTTTTCTGCTAGTTTTGAAAACATTAACCAATTTCAGCACAAATATTCTGTCATTCTTTTTAGAGAAAGAGGATTTGCACTTGGGTGTTGTCTTAAATATGTGAGAAATCTCTATGCATATGCTCCTAGTAAAAGAGGAAGGCAAGTCTTGTTTTCAATATTTTTCTACTTTTTTTTTTTCTGGTCACCCCCAGAAGAAAAGCAGAGAAGTGAATACTTTTGCTATATATGTTTTAAGTTACTTGTATTCATCACATGAGAATATAAAAAGTAAGATACAAAGTAACCATTATGTACTGACTGCATTTTGGAGTTCTGTATTGCCAAAACGATAATTCTTCAGGTTCAGAAAACTATCTTAGGTATGGGAGGAAGTCCAGTGAAGCATCATGGGAATTCTGGAATCTAATGGAGTAATTGTTAAGGATCTTGGACTTTATTTCCCTTTCCCTCCCTTAACTCGAAGCTTTTCCTTATGACAGAAATTTTGATGTCGTAAACACAAAGTTTGAAAAGAAGTGTCCATGAAGAACCTTTTCACCTCCCCTTCCACCTCTGTGGTGCAGTTCTAGGCTTGTCCCTCTGCCCTGCTCAGCTCCTGCCCCTTGGGGGTCAGCACTTTGTCAGGCCCCTGTGCACCCTAAATGTGCTCAGCTGCATCCTCCCGGGAGTTTCACCTGGGTAGATGATTCTGACGTGCTGGGACTAATTGCGGTGCTTGGGAATCATGTTTTGGTGCACATCACCACCATCATTGTGACAACTCGAGTGGCAGTTCAAGGGCTGAAGTCTCCTACCTTCCATTCTGTCACTTTTAAGCAGGTTTTTGGTTTTGGGGCTCATAAATGTTTCTGTAGTCTTCTATACAACTATTCATATGATTATTATTAAATATATGTGCTAGGCTTTGAGTGCTTGGGGTTGAAGGATGTGGTGATCAGCACTCTAGAGTGTAGAATGCTTAAAGAGCACAGAAAAATCAAATACAATAAACTCTAATACTCTTTCTAATATTTTCCATTTGGTGCCTGCATTCAGCTTTAAGTGAGAAATATTTTTTATTTAATTATTAATGGTTACTTTCCAGTGAGCCCTAATTGCAAAGTAATATGGTATCTCAAGATAGCAGTGAGCTTATGTTTCTGCTGGTGCAAACTGAATCAGTGACCACTTGCACCAGTGATGTTTTCCATATTTATTAAAAGAGTAACTCCTTACTCTTCTCAAGGTAGCTGTCCTCAATCTAAGGCTACTAGGGTGGATTATTTTGTATGTTTAGCCATTTGCTCAAAACATTCTGAATTACTTGTTCGTATTTCAGATAAAAGAGCTATTTTGGAGGTGGCATTAAAACCTACTAGAGTAAGTTTACTGTAGTTCCGCAGGGAAGATGAAACAGTAAAATGGGCCTGCTGGTCTATTCCCTCATGTTCAGTAAGTGTCTTGAATGAATTTATGTTCTCAACTAATTGCTTGCTTTTGCTTCAGATAAGAGCTGGTAAAATAGCTGCATGTAATTATGATATCTTCTTAATAAGCCTTCCATTTGTTTAAACTTTAAAAAGGCAGCTGAAAATATACTGTATATTATCATATGAAAGAACTGCAGAAAGCGCCTCTCTCTTCAAAATGCAGAGTGGACTTGTGTCAAAATGATTTCAACTGAAGTGGAGGTTAAAAAAAAAAAGCCTTTTGACCATGGGCACATTTAAAGATGATTTTGATTAATACAAACACATTTCATCATTTGTACTTGAAAACATTTTAAATTACCTTGCAACCACAACCAATGTACTTTATTAGTTTTGTATTCACTTTCATTAACTCAGTGCTTACAACAGCATGAATTCATTTAGTTTAAATTGTTTGGCTTTTGTTTTTAGCTGGTGGCATAGAGAAGACTTCTCACAGAAAGCTTAAAGGCACTTAGTACAGCCGTAATTCAGTGTTTCTACTTTCCAAGTCCCCCATCTGCCTGTAATTATACATCATGGGTATAAATCAGCCTTCCTTGTACTTCAGAATTAAATAATGAAAGGTGACAATGCTAACTGTGGGGAATGATAAGAAATGCTGTCAAAACTGCAAGTGTGTGCCTCAGTTTCATCCATGAAAAATGGCCTGCTTCACAAAACAAAAGCCTTGGACAAAAGACTATAGATTCTGTCCATTTTACATGAAAAATAATGGCCAGAAATTTTTCTAAGATATGAAAAATGCAGGCAGACTTGGAAAATATGTGGAGAAAACATCCCATGAATTTTAATTGAAATGCAAGAAAGAACTAAGTGCTTGTGGATGTAACAGCATTGAAAACAAGATATTTGCTACAAAGCCTTATAACTGGAATACTTGAACAGTTCTCAGCCTGCAATCTCATTAGTTCTCATCCTTGCACATTTTCCATGGTTATGCAAAACCTTTCGAACTTTTCATTTAGGATCATTTTTCACCGTGAACTGTTGCTACTTCTAGGAGAACTGAGCTCTGAGGCCACTCTGTTGGTTCTTACTGGAAGTTAAAAGATTTGTGGTCCGGAATTGATTTATCTGATTGGGTAAATGGATATGTTTTTTAATTCTAAAGGCAGCACATATACCTGGTTTGCCTCTTATCTATTCACAGAATAGCCCTTAAGATGCCTCAAGTGTAAATAATTATGAGCATTCCTGTTTAGATATCTCCTGAAAACACTGATTGCAAAACAAATGCAAATTTGTACAAAGCTGCAAAATAACTGCACATAAAGCTACAGAGTCCAGGAAAGGTGTGCACACAGTTGGGTTTTAAATCAAGGGCACTCAAGGGTAGGCTGATGCTACTTCATATGTCAAGTCACTGGAAACTTCATGCAAGTAAGTCCCTGGTAATTCTTCAGAAGAATTCTTCAGAAGATTTCAGGTTGTTGGCTTCAAAATAGTTCAAAAGTGAGGAGAGACACTCTTTGGAAATGTCTGGGTGCCAATAGACCCAAATAGATGTATTTTTAATACCTTTAACATATTTTAAAAGTAGATATTTTTGAAAACCGTCATTCATGGTGCCCTAAAATATCTTGGGGACGTAGAAGAAGACATAGTTGTCAATCTCACAGGGATTTTTCTGAAGCCCCTGAGGGCATCTTTTCCTTTTGTTTGAGACATCAAGGGAGCCCTCTTATCCTTAAGGACCTGGAGAACTCTGACCATCTGAATTCAGGTTCAGGTAGAGGAGTGTTGACTGATAGCTGAATAAGGGTTTGGGAGATAGAGTGCTTTTACAAGTGCTGTTGTAGAGGTGCAACAAGAGCTGCTGGCTTTGGGTTTAGGCTGAAATCCCTTTTCATGGGTTTACACAACAGTCTCATAGGTCTTGCTTGTAGTAGTAATTAGCACAAACATTTTCCTCTACCAGCAAGTTTTTCTTCCCCTGTCAGTTTTGCATTTAGACAAACACAATGAATTATTGCTTTGATGTGTGCATGGAACCAAGTCCCATATTATTGGGAATTAGTTTAAATTGTATGAAAATGATGCTTCTGTAAGCAATGCTCACAGAGAAGCTAATACACTTATTTATGTTAAAACATGTATTATGTGCCAGAGAAACAAACAGCTATTAAACACTAAATCCTACAATTCAGAGTGGGAGGGGGGGAATTAAGTAGGCAGCGGAATGCTACTCTGAAGTGCAGTGTTGCAAGTTTACATTATAGCAGCAGTATCCAATCAGTATTTTTAATTCTTTTAATTACTGAACTCTCTAGAGTACATAATGGTGTGGAATATACACATGTATCTGTAATAAACAACATGTATCTTGAAGAAATGGATTTAGTTTTGGCAACAACGTGATAGGGAGATCAAAGAGCTAGCTGGCATTAAAATGATTTAGATACGTTTGTCATAGGCAGCTGTTATGCTAATCTCATTTATGCAGTTGTCAGCTGATAGGTTCTGATGAGCCAGCTTAGTGGGAAAATCATTAGTAGATCCCTATTGTGATAAATGTTATTTATTACTGTCAAATGGTATTAATGTTTGATTCAAAGATGGGAAATGGGCATCATCTACATGAAGTTGATCCATTCATGGTCATCGATGACAAAGGGAGCTGTTGAATTCCAGCCAAAGGAACTTCATTTCTGTAAGAAAAAAGAATAATGGATTTAATTTGCATATGTTTTAAAAGGGTAATGAAGTAATATGATGTTTATCTTGGTTGAAGAGTGGTAATTTTTGCTGGCATGGCTCCAGCAACATTTGAGTCATTGTGCAGCATTTGCTGTTCAGTTGTTGGTTGTGGAAGGGGCTTTTCAAAGCAGCAGGTGCATAAGGGGGGAGAAAACTAAAATGATTTATTCATCAGGCCAAAAAAAATGAGCAATCTCTCTTTCCCCTAACTCTCCAGAAATATATTTTCCCCATCTTCCTTCATTTTACTTCTGCTACATCAGTGTCTCTCTTTCTCTTCCCATCTGAGGCAGTGCTTCTTGAATTACTCATAGATCTACACAGATTTCCACTCCATCTTTGTTGTGATTTGACTTTTTTCCGCTTTGTCTAAATAGTTAAATGCAGAGACAGTAACATCCCATTCCAAAATATAAGGCAGATAGAAGTGGGGAGATGGCCGCATATGGCTTTAAAATGGAGTATTTTTAAATTATTTTTTCTTTTTTAAGAGGAAAAGAATCCCAATATTTTGGCTAATTAGCTGTGCAGCTGGTTTTTAACTTGATGAAAAGTGTTCTTCGCTTGTGAATTTGCATGGAGCCATTCCTCTTTCTCCTCCCTATTTCGATACAGCTGCAGTGCTATAATCTGTTTCTAACTGGTTTAAAGTTAAAAAACCCCCAGTAAACAACACCCCTAAAGATAAAAAAGAAGGAAAAACCAACCAAAACTTAATTATGGTATTACAGTGCAACCAATCATACAGTGGGCTAAATTTAACTACTCATTGCCAAACAGACATCAGGACATTCAAATGTTATTGTGGACTGTGTTCTGCCACTAGTATATTTATTATTGATGGACATGGAAATGAACTCAGTACTTGGAAAGCTTTGCTATTTATTTACTCTATAAAATTTAAAGTGACAAAGATATCCTAAAGAAGAACTGACCAAAAAAGTGCTGTAGTTAACATCAAGAAAAACAATATCACTATGGTTTCTCTCCTGATCACCCACTTTTAGGGTTTGTATTTGAGTAGTAAGAAATTTCTGATAATGAAGACAATATTGGTGTTTTCGAAGGCAGATAGATGGTAAATTCTCATTGATTTTTAGCAAGAAATGGGTGCTTGACCATCTAGATATAGTCAAATTCCTATGAAAAAAAATCTATTTCCAGTTGCCAATAGTGTTATTGGAACATGGATAGAGGCAGTCATTATCTGCAATTCTGTAAACTAAGATTACTAATTTATATCTTCTGAATGACCTGAAAACAGCTAGTACTCTGTAACATCTGCTGACAAAATAGAAATATGCATGTCTTGACTTCAAAACACATGGATCATGTTTTAGTGATGTGTGTGCTTTGTATCAACAGAGTTTCTGGGAAGTGTTCAGGGTTAGCTCTGAAAAGCCATTTACAGTATGAATTTTTCAGGTTATTGGAGAGGCTGTTGCTACTCAGAGCTGCAAAAAAGCTTGTGGTGCTGTGCTGTGAAGAAAGACAAGTAATTCTATCAATTTCTGCTGCTTAAAGCTTCTCTGACCAGTTTCAGCCCCACATTTAAAACATTTCAGGAGGTTGCTCTCAGTATCACACCTATCTGTGTGGCAGAAGTCTTTATGGAGTCTGCACTGAACGGGCTGGGTTTGTGCCTTCTTTAGGTGGATGTAGGAGCAGGTGTTGGCTCCACTTACAGTCTCTCCAAAGGCTCAGCTTTCAGCCATGTAGATGTAGCTTCTGACTGTGGCTGTTGAAAAGGTGAAAGGTGTCCCTGTCCAGAAAGGGCATTGGAACTAGGTGATCTTTAAGGACCCTTCCAACCCAAACCATTCTGTGAATCTAGGAATTGCCTAAGTGTTGTCAATTCTTTAAGGTCTTGTGAACAAGACTTACCAAAACATGAACCTTGACTTGTCCCGCTGCCTCAGAGTCCATATGGTCTGTTATCCTGTTCTTAGTACTGTATGAGAATCTGCTCCATCTTCTCTGTGATTTTTAAATTAAAAAAAAATGTTTCAATAAATATGTATAAACTGTTTCACCAAACAGCTGCATCTTTTGGAGGGTTGCTGCAGATAGCTCTCCAAGTTTTCTGAGTTTGGATTTGAGTCCATTTCCTTTGCTACCCACCCCCCATGTCTGCATTTATAAGTGGTTTCCTTGGTTACTTCTGGCAGAAATTACAGTAGATCCTAACCCACTATTAGGATGCTATTTAGAACAATACAAGGAATGTAAGACCTTGGAGGTTATCTCTTTCCCTATTACTTCCTGGCAATTCTCAGGGTTTTTTCATTTTTTATTTTTTCCTTTTTTTTTTTTTCTCCAAGCTGTGAACACACTAGTTTGAGTTAAGATAGATTTAAAAATCTTGCTGTGGGAGAGTATATATATCTTTAGCTTACTTTGATAGTCCTCCGAGGCTGTTCTGCAAAGTAGATAAATTTGTCTCAATCTGTCTTTATGTTGAGATGTGCTGGGCTTGCTCCATTTTTTTGTGATAAGAGTTGCTTTGTAGGTCATAGGAGATAAACTTAGATCTTGTTGAGAGATTTGCTTGTCAACCTGTGTGATGTATTCTATGACTACTAACTTCTGGAGAGTGTGGGATTGTTATGACATGTATAATATACTGTAGGATTCATCCTGAAACCACTGAAATTCGTCACTCACACACTGGCATATTGAATCACCAGTTTATCAAGGATACTGAAAGTATCTAAAATTGCTTCCAGCTTATGCATAGCTAGTTGACTAGTTAACTCTGACATCAAGATTATCTCTGGAAATGGTGCAAAATATTCAGTAGATCAATGTTTCAGTGGGTTTTTTCTTTTCCCTCCCTCTTTTTGTCTTTCAGACGCTGTCTATCTATTTTGTGTAATTTCTAACACTGGGGTCAATACTGCTGTTTGGGCATAAGTTTTTCAGTTCTGCAGCACTGTGGACCATATTTGTAGGGCGAGTAATTTTGCAGTTGGCAGATTGTTCTTGTACTATTTAGTGAATTCTAGGTAAAAACTGGATTTCTGCTAAGAGGTGAGTCTTGTGACTGTAATATGGAACAGATATGTGCTACTTCTCTCTACTGTAGGGGATTAAATGGTATCTTGTGAAGTCATCCTTAAGCTGACAAAAAATATTTTTACTCCTTAAAAAAAAAAAAGAAAAAACCCATTTGATTTACTTAAAACTTTTCATATGCATTTTCATATGCGAGGTGATGAAACTTTTCTTGGTGGTGTGCAGTTTGTTGCAAGGACGTGTGACATGAGTTATCTGTGGAAGTGTGGATGATTTAAGGAGGGAAAGGAAACAGCTGTGCCATCAGGGGTTTGCTGGTTTGACATTCAGAGAAGTCTCTTAAAGAAACTGAAGGAAAACAATCTGTAAGATCAGCCAGTAGCAATATGAGGTCAGGGAAGCAGGAGATTTCTGTAGAAAGCCAAGTAAGGCAGTGGAGCAGAGAACTTCCCTGCCCCTCAGTCCAGATCCAGCCTTGTGGTCAGAGACTGGTGAACTGAAGGAAAATGTATCTCTGAGCAGGCTGATGCTGCACCTAAAGAGGGCTGCTGCTTTTGTCATCTTTTAGTGTGGGTGCCAACCCCCACCCCCCAACCTGGCATGGCACAGGGAAAAGGAGTTATTGAGAAGTTATTGCTTATGGACAGAGAGAAAACAAGGGAGGGAACAGCAGTTAAAGGGAGGAACTGCTATGCAAATATTAGGGCTCTTTTTAAAGACTTAAGACAAAAACGAAGGTAACATTGTCTGTTTAGAAAGGAATCAGATAATTAATATTTTGACTTTTAGATCAATGCTGATAGACATTTAAAATATGTGATAACACACAGACAGGGAGCCAGGGAAATGGCTTTTGCACTTAAAGGATCTATTGCAAGAGAATGAAATGTTTTGTTATTTTGCAGGAACTGTAAATCAACTATAAGGAAGACTGAAAATAGTAAAATAACATCTTTGTTAAAATTGCAAAGGTTTTCAGGGCATGTACATTATTTTTTTTGGAGACATGCCTTTTGTACTTGATTTGGCATCTCATGATGCATTTCAGAACAGCTTGCATAAAGTCATCAGTTGTCATCTACTCTGATCAAAACCTGGTGAATTAGTTTTTGGCAAGTCTAGTCTGTATCATTATCTTCTGCTCTAGTCTCTTAGGCTCTCTTGCCTGTAAGCAAACATCTGTATAAAATTATCTGCAATCAATAGTGATACTTTCTCCCTGCTGTTACAGGGGGCAGCATTTTTATACAAACTTAAAATGATGAATCTCCAGACCTCTCTGTCTTATGAATTCATTTACATCAATACAAAACAAGCGAAAATCACTCTAAGCCCTGAGGAAGCCTTCTTTTAATTCCTGGTTTAAGTACAAGTGTAATACAGTAATGGCCATGTTATAGAGCAAATGCACAGTAATGCATTCTGTAAAGGATCTCAGTCATGCCAGTAACAGGAGCCCTGATCCTCTCCTCTACCAATAGGAATTATTTTCTACTTTGTATCATTACTGATGGCTTTATATATCACGTGGTTCTGTTTATCACATACGTAATATTTCTAAATCTCACTTGAAAATCCAAATTTGATATAGACACTGTGTTAAGTAACTTGTTAATTAACACTGTAATTAGGCAAGATATGTAAAGGAATTACAATATAAATGAGAATCAGCAGTAGCAAAATATTTCTTCTTTCATCTGAGTACCACTAAGTAGCTTATTTAGGGAATATAATTACTCTCTGAAGTGAGCAATGCCATTTAGCAAGTTCAGCTTACCACTGCTGTGCAGTTTTTACATAGCAAGTATTTGTAGGCCTTATATAAGGCTATTAACTTGGTTTTATTCGATTTTGTTTTGAATTTGGAAATTGAAGTTGCTACTGTCCTTTCCTGTAAGAGTTGTTCTCTCTCTCAGCAGTCTGCATACGTGGATATTCTGAATAGCTTTGTATTTTCTCAGTAACTAATTTGTCCATTGATTCAGGTTTTAAAAAAGGGCTGTGTCTGTTCCAACATACTGGTAATGACACACCTACCCTCCAAAAATCCAAATGCATGTGCTTCATTTCATCTAGCATCTTGATTTTAGAGTATATGAAATAGTTTATATCCTAAACTATGTGTGATCTGTTGCTGGCAGAGGTAGTAGGTCAAGTGTAGGAGAGCCTTAATAACAAGGGGGTCTCGCGTTTCTGCTGTACACCTTGGAGACTGTGTGAGCTAATGAGTGCCGGTCCTCTTTGGATAATTCATGCAGATGGCAGGAACACAACCACTGCATTTGCAGGTGGATATCAAATCAAGTGAACTCATCTCTTCCAAGTCACTATATCTGGTGGGTGTGGTATTGAAATTATTTCACTGCCTTTTCTGTTGTTGTTGGGATTCTAATCGGTAACAGTTAATAACGAGTCACTTCAAGGAGAGTGAAATGACATTACATCACAACTGATGCTTCTAGGCTTAGTTTTACAATTTGTGGTTTTAATTTCAGTGAAAATGTATTTAAAATTAATTCTTGTCAGATTCTCAAATTAAATACAATGATAGTTGATAATATTCTAATAATATTAAGCTGGTTTTGGCAGTTATAAGGTGGGTATGACAAGATTATTCAGGCTGAGAAAATAGTACATTAAAATGAAAAAGAGTTGAACAGCATTGGAACAAGAATAATATAACATTTTTTAAATCTGATCACTTTAAATAGTTGTGCCATATAGTAATTTTGAAGATATCACGTGTACTGAGAATATGTATAGACAACTGTGAGTTGATCTATTTTTCTCTGCAACTGATAAGAATCTTTGACTTCCAAAAAGTTTTGTCAGACCCAGATGAAAAAATGACGGCTATTTTGAAAAGAAAGCTAGTAAGGTGAGGGAATGCATGGTGGCCTGTGCAGTTCTGGTGAAATACTCTATGATTTCCAAGAATGTGCTGTGACAAGGTGTGCTGTCCCAGCATTAACAATTCCTTGCAACCTCAAAAATTCATTAAGTTCTTTCTCATGGAATACCTATGTCACTAACATGTGCTTGGACAAGCATGCAATAGGAGCAGATGTGAATAATTCTTGTGCACTATTTATCTCTGGCTTAGTGTGGTGCTGACCAACGTGTGCTCAGTCACCTGTAGAGCATGGTGTGAAATGACTTGGGCTGCAGCACCCCTTCTGATACAGCAGTTCTGGTGCTGCTCATGGTCATAATACTTTTTCTCTCTCTATGTAATCAATAAATAGATTTATTGAGGCAACTAACTTTTTCTAAATGCTCTTCAACTCACAGGATTTCTTTCAATCTAATTGGAAGTATTCTTTTCGTTATTTTTGTTTCAATAATCTGTATATTTCAAAAAGATTTTCGTCTTCTAGGATCTTTATTTCAAAGGATACTTAGTTCGCAAAGAATGATCAGCTAAACTTCTAGAATTTCCTGTAACATTCTCATTGCCCTTTTATGATCTTCAATTTTAAAATATACTAAAGGGACAAGAACTACAGCTACATTCCAAATGTGGCTTCAAGTCCCCTATGTAGTATTAAGATGATTTATTCCAAGTCTTACTCTTGTTTACTGTAGATATCCTAGACTCTCTTGCCTTATTAATTTAAATACAGTTAATCCTTGTGTAGTTGATTTTAAAGTTGTTTCCAGTACTAGGACCATATCCAACTCCTGTTAAATGCTTTGTGGCATATGGCCATGGAGAGAGAACTACCTTTTATTATTTTTTGTCATCTCATAACCTTATCTTTCTTTACAATGAATTGCAGATGCCAGTGAAACCACTAACAGTATCAGCCTGTGATCCTGGTCTATTTGTCATTCAGAATTTTATTGCCTTTCTCCTTTCGTCTTTACAAGCTCTATTCTCTGGTTTTGTTTCATCAGCAAATTTCTTCACCTTCATGCATATTTCATCCTCTAGGTCAGTGATATATAAAATGAACAAAAATGGGCATAATACTGATTCTTGTGGCATTCCACTAATCCCTCTCTCCCAAACTGCTCTGTCTCATAAACAGCTTCTCTCTGTGACATTTAAGCCAGTTCCCTATCCACAGATGTGGCTCACCCCAATACTGTACTTAATGACTTTGGACCAAAAGCTCTTTGCAATTGTGTGGTGCAGAGGGAAATAAGACTGAGAGAAGGATAGAAAGGCAGTGGAGGTGGAAGCAGAAAGCAGAGACTTGGTGACCTTTGTCAAACCCATGTAACTTCAATTCTTTCTACTGGGTCTCCTTGATTAAAAGTTAGGTTTTTCCAGGTGGTTCTTCCGCTTTGTTTTTATTCCTGAAGGTAAACTTTCAGTTTGTTGGCTCAGGATTGCAATTTAATTATTTGTTTGGACATACAATTTTGTTGTCATGATTTTTGTTACTATTTCACGTGTACTTTTTAAACCTTCTATCCTGAAAGCAACGTAAGTTAACACTCCTTAGTAGAGTAAGAAAAGAACAGTCAGATTTCTTGGAATTAAAGTTGAAAAGGGGACAAATGCACAAAAACTATGTTTCATGTTACAATCAGCTATAATCTAACAAAATTTTTATACCACACGGTTATAAAGGGACTTTCTATCTTTGTAGGTTAATTTGTTGTATATGTTTGAGATGACTTTCTCTTTTCAAACCTCTTTGACTTTGTTTCCTGGTTGTCTCAAGGTTTCTGGACTACCTCTTTTTGTCTTGAAGTCACATAGGTGTAGCCACAAGACTTGGTTTTACTGAAAGCAATCTGTCCACCAAGGAGTACGTTTAAAATCCCTTCAAAAATCACATGATTTGCCATGGTGAGTTAAATCCTTATCTGAGGCCTGGAGACCTGAAAGCCCTGCACTTCTAGCAGGCTGAGAGGGTTCTTTGGATATGAAACCAGCAAGGGATACTAAGCATTTATTTTTAAGATGCATTTTAAGAGTGTGTGCAGTCTGGTTTTTCAGATGTTGGGCTGTGCCAAGTGGGGACATTGAGAGAGGGAAAGCAGTTAGTACTTCACAGAAGAAAGAAATTTCCAGATTGGTGGTGTCTTCTCACAGCATCCTGCTGTCCCCAGTTCCCTGCTGTGCTTGCCATCCCTGAGCACTACCATACTTGCAGGCATAATGAGAACAGAGCACCAATGCCAACTTTCCAGCTGTTCCAAGTCTGTAATTTCACCCCCAAAAAGTGTTTTCTTCTGAGAAAGATAGCACATTTGTTTTTCTGCAAAAAGGGTCCTTGCTGCCAGGGACAAACACTTGGGCTAAAAAGGGCTTCCTTGCTGCAATAATCAACTTTGTTTTACTCAAAACTGATGTAGTCCTTGTGAAAGCTGCTGGGATTATGGTACCAGAGGAAAAGGAGTAGTTTTGTTGAGTAATAAACTTAGGTGAGAAGGCAGTTGTGGTTGCTCTTCTTTAAATCCATTCCCAATGAAAAACAAAGTTAAGCACACAGTGAGTGTTGGTGGTAATTGAGAGAAGATGGTTTATTGTCAGTTTGTCAACTTATAAAAATAACCAGTTTGCTTTCCATCAAATAGATCCTGAGGGGAATTAATAGCCAACTTTCAAGTAACTGGTTGGAAAAATGTAAGCAGTGCTTCAGGAGTTATTATTTCAGCTTCCTGCAGTGGCAGTTTAACAGTAAATCAGTGTGCAAAAGTGCATGTAGGCATCTGAAGACATGGCTTATTTTGTTGTATGTGGGAAAGATATTGACTGTGTTCTACAGCTTGAATATATCTAGCCACATGGACAGCATAAATATTACAGCCAGAGTGGCTGAACATTTTTGAATATAAAGTGTAGGCAAAGAATTTTTTATTGGCTTTTCACCAATTTTCTGTAAGATAGAAATATTCTGTCTGCCAGTTCATTTTAATGAGGTTTTGCTGCAATTGCAAGTAAAATCTCCCTGTGTTGCAAAAATCTGATTTATGTATGACAGTGCAGTATGAGAGCCACAGGTCAAACAGTAAATATTCCACCTGCAGCTAGGACTGTACGGGGCTTATGGCATTATCCTTTCATTTAGTTGTTTGATATGATCTCACATATATGTTTTCTGAACTTTGTATTTAATTTCTGATGTTAATGTGGATTTTCAGGGTGATGAGTTAAATACCTCTTTCAGTGTCACTATCCCAGTGTTTATATTTGGAGAATTTTTCCCTACATTAGAGGGCATCAGGACTGCGAAGTTTGTATTTGTCAGCATTACAGGAGAAACAAGTGACAGGGCAAATACCAAAGTTAGTAAGAGCAAGCTTTGGAACCACTAACAGGGTAAAGACCAATGACAGCACTTGCTATTGTCATTTAAATTTTACTCTAACAATGTAGTTTAAAATTAAAAATAAACTGGATTGTACAAAGAAAAAGCATAATTTGTATACATCATATGGTGGTTGGTTGGTGTTTCCATGAATGCTTATAGAATTTGAATTGTGTTTTGCTACCACTGTGAGGTTCTAAATAGGAAAGAGTTCATCACAGCAGTGCCCATAAATAAGTTTTATTTCCATTTGTATTGTAACCAGAAAATAGCAAGATATTAAAATGTCAAGGCTGAATATTGGAGTAGTGAAATTTCTTGTAGACTTTAAAAGTTCTAATAGCATGAGATAGATTGTAGTTTGTACTTTGCTGATCATGCTGTATTTCATAGCTTAGTTTGCTGTTGGGAGGATGTTATGCTTTAGACAGCACTGGTACTCAAGCGCAGTGTTGTGCCTCCAAGCTGAAAGGCAAGTTGAGGACTTCTGCAGAGGGGAAACTAAACTAAACACGGGAAATCTTCTGTTATTAATTTCATTATTGTTAACATTGCATGTATTTGCAATCTCTATGCAAACATGCATTCCTTGTAAAACAAAACACCAACCCTCCAAAAAAACTGCAACCCCTCCTGAAAACCCAGTCCTTAGAGAATTTATTATTGGTCCAATATTCATAGATCCTTTAGATATGACATTGCAGTGAATCTGGAAACAGAATTAATGAATGTCATTTTAGGCCAGTTTTATTCCAGTTGTCTTCCTATCCTTTCATTAGTTAAAAAGCAGTTTAGCTTTATTAGTTACCTGAAAAACTACTTAAGTGTGGCCTTTGAGAATTTGGTAAAATCATACTATGGTTCATTCCTGCATCCCTAGGGAGCTGCCAGTTTGAAGATGTGGCTTCTTGCGTTAAGCTCTAAGCCCCAAAGCTTGCATACTTTGCAACACTTTGCTTGAGTCCAGTTTATTGAGAACTTGCTAGGGCACAGGCACACGCATTGCCCAGGAATTGAGCCATGCTGAGCCCTGTTGCAGAAATTTCCCTTGGCTTTTACATGTTGATAATTCGCCATGAATGATAGTTTAGGAACCTAGTCACACACTTTATGCTGCCAGTAGGAAACGGAGAGAAAGGAGCAATGGCAAATTTTTGGGGAAGTGTGAAGGACAGGAGGTACTACACAGATGAGAACAGGAATTCATTAACGAATCATAGTTATGGCCATACTTTGGGGAATTGGACAACTGCTATTGCACTTTGGATGCCTACAGTTTGTACTACAACTCATGAACTACCACTGTCATACTTCTCAAGTTGTGTTTAGATGTATAATAATGAAATAGCTGTACTTGTTTCTCTTTGCAATGCAAGCACAGTAGAAGGGAAATATTGGTACAAGGAGCTGCTGAAAAGCATATCCCACCATTTTTGTTGAATATTAAATTTGTGGCTTTGAAAACTCTCTGCAGTTCAAGGAAGTTCCTGAAACTAAACTAATGTCATAATTTGCCTTATCAGTTTCTGATTTCAGCAGAAATGTTTGCTACCATTTTTTGACCTTTGATTAGCATCTCTTATTATGTAAATGAAGAAATGCCATGTAAAAAGCTGGCTCTGCTGTGCATTTACATAATGATTTCCTTTCCTAAGATGTGCAGTTAAAACTAAATTAGTTTAGAATTTCTTTTGTCTAATGGCTGTCCCTTTATTTAGCATTTAAAGGTAAGAAGACTTGAGTGAGTTGTTCGTATATAATCTGTCATTAAGTGCTACCTCTGTAGTTTTCAGGTGAATAAAACTGGCAGACTTTAAAATGTCTCTTCTGAAAACAAAGCTAGCAGAATTCTCATTATATGAGCCAGAAGAGAATGGATAGAAGGCACACAGCATCCACATTAATGTTACTGTGGTACAGGCCAAGATTAATTCTCTTTTCAGTTTGTAGAAACAAATTTTTGATGAATGAATGCCTGCAGCAAACATGTCAATAAAGGAAAAAGCTATTTGAGCCTTTTTTTTTTATTTGAGGAAAAACATGAAATGTAACCTCTCTGGAATTTCTCAGGGTATTCTTTATAAAAGCTGTTTTGTACACAGAGAGAGATTACATGCCAGAAATGCAAAATGAAATACAAAATAAGGCAAATAATGGTGAACATCCTAAATGTAGAAAATAATATATAATGCATGATACTTTAAATCTCATTAAAAACAGGAGCATATGTAACTTCCTAGCAACCAAATCTCCTGAGCCTCCCTGGAAAGATGTTCTTTCTCTGAGGGCTCCCTTGTATAAGTGCTTTAATAAATGAAGCACATACGGAAAGTATATCAGTGTTCCCTGTGTGGAGAGTATTTCAGTGTTCTCAAAAGCCTCATATATGATTGTATAATTTCCTAATCTGATATAATCAACACAAAAACTCTATGTTAAATTAATGTTCAAGATCTAATTTTAGCCAGTGAGAGCAGTGACAACTATGCACAAAGCTGGTGCTCCATCCTTAATTTCCCTTTTGCTCTGCACTAAAAGCAGTGTCCCGGTATGGCCTTATAGAGCTCAGTGCTGATTGAGATGCCATCTCCTGGCTGAGCTATAAAACCAAGTTGCAGACTTATTGTGGTTATTCAAGATGCTACAGTGACTGTTTCCTGGCCCAAATCCAGCCCTGGTAATTATAGTTAGATTGTGTAATTTCTCTTTCCACTTTGCTCTCAATAGGGTATTCTTCCTTGCCGCCTGTCCCACACTGCTGTGCAGTGCTAATGGGGGCTGTTAAACAGCTGCTGTGTTTCTCACTGCAAGTGGCTGCCTTTTGGTGCTGGGTAAATGACTGCAGCGTGCAGTGCCCGGAGAACTGGCAGGATAAAGGACACTCACTGGGTTTATTTTACCACTTGGGGCCAAAGTTTTATTGGGGTCTTGACTGGTAGGCACTTCTGTATGACATACATTTGTGTTTCAAGGCCTAAGAACAACAGGGCAAACTGAAGAAGTAATAAGTGACTTGATTTTTAATGTTCTAAATGTTGAGGATTTTATTTAAGACTATATATATTGGTCTGTCATTTTTCAAAAAAAGTAATACATGCTATCTAAATCAATGGAACATGAAATATAACCCTGTATATATGTATATGATGTCTACTGTAAAATAATGAGGCTTTGTACATAGTCTGCACCCATTTTATATACTAGGTTTTTAAGTTACCTATTTTGAAAAAAAAAAAACCCTCTTTGGACCAATGGACAGTGCTTTTTATATTTTTCTTTTTAAGGCAAATGCTTTTTAAAATATTAAAAAATAAAAGGTTTGAAGAAGTAAAATCTGAAAGTGACCAGATAGCTTTTATCATATATTTGAGTTGTATATACTAACCTCTGAGGTGAATATAGCAAAATAATCACAAATGCCTTCACAGCACGGGGCATTTCTGCTGAACTGCTAATGGTTATTTAAGTCATGATACAATATCAGTGAGATGGAGAAAATTCTCACGTTCATAAACATGTGAGATTTTACAGGCATTCTGTTTGTTCCCTTAGACATCACAGAGTGTCAGTGCTGCTACATTGGATACTTCTGTTGACATCTTACCAGGCTCATGGGCCCTTTAAATATGATATGAGGGCAATGGGACTATTAAGATTTTGTCAGAACATGTTATTGTCTCTGCAGATACAGTAATAGCTCTTTGAAAACTACATATTTGGTGTGTGGAGATCTTTCTGAAGATAAATGACTTGGGTTTTTGTTATAATAGCAAAACCAACCTATATAACTGGAAGCTGGCATTTAAATTGTCAAATCCAGGTTCTTGTAACTATAAACTGAAATCCTCTTTTATCTGTTCTTGTCAATAGAAAGGAGTCGTTTAGTTGACAAATACTTTTTTTTTCTTTGAGGAATTAATTCATACTAACAGAAAATATTTTGCATTATTCTTCACTCTGCTATGTGTTAAAATGGCCAAAGCAGAAGCTCAGGAATGCACCTGATGTTGGGATGATGAGTAACCTGTATCGTTGCAATCCATTCAGACCAGAGCATGTTCACTTTATTTTTAAACCTGCCTGCTACAAGTAGCTGTTCTTTGAAAACGGCATTCAGCTGGTTTTGTCTCATTAGTAGAGACAATGAATTTTTTTTTCATCAGTTTCTATCCTTAGCTATGTTTTGGCAGGTCTTTGTTGTAAGTGTGTGTCTCGCATATTTATCTCTTTCACCAAAGGCATTTAGAATTTTGGCTTGGCTTATGGATGTTTGCTCTTGGTGTTAGTGTAATGTCCATACATCTAATTGATAAGTTATAATGCATTTTTTTGTAGCCTTAACCAGTCATTTAAAATAAATAAGATCATAATGATCAGTTTCCATTTACCCATTTATTAAATAACAATGTTCACACTGAGCAGTTTGATTTTGTGTTACAATAAGGCAGTCTCTACATGATGACAGATGGTGTTTCATTTTGCCGACACTGTGCTAAAGTGCTGTGAGTTGTGATGTGTTTGATTTTATTAGAGATCAGATTTAACACATGCATTCTACATAACTGCAATAGCATTCCCATTTCTCATCTGTAGGAGAAAATGAAACTGTGATGAAATGTAATATACTCACCCTCAGGCAGAACTAGTGGGATTGGGAATTGCAACATAATAAATCTAATGGATATTGCACTACAGGACACTAGAAATTTACTGTTATTATGTTGAGGGAAGGAACTTGGTTTTGTAAAACTCGCTTTTATTTCACTGGCATCAGTGCAATTTCACATTATTTAACCATTATATCCCAACAGTTTGCTGCATTGAAAAAGTAACCTAAGCTCAGAGGAACAGAGAAGTAAAAGAACTCAAAAGGGAAAATACTGATTCTGAATAACAAAATGACTGAAATTATTAAATGCGAATTACTGCCTGACAAAGTAGTTATACTTAATAATGAGTTATCATGCTATGCATGCTTAAAGTGCATTTATAATTTATAAAAATAGATGATTAAATATAAATATTACACATTCATTCAAATTAAAATACCCAATTTGTTTTATCAAAACTCTTTTGTACTTGAACTCTATTCAAGTTTAACAGGTATCAAGATAATATTTATTTTATGTGACCTTTGCTTATGTTTACATTTCTCCTGACAGAAATCATTCTGCTTGATCTCATCTACCACATCTGTCAAAAGGCTTTTCTAGAGCACACAATGTTATGTGTACCTAATCTACTTCAACAAACCAGGGATCCTAATTATAGAACTGCATCATGCTAATGCCACCAAGAAAAAGGAAGAGGTATTATAGTTTAATCATAAGCTGATAGGTCTGGCATCTTGTCAGTGTATTGACTAAGTCAGTTTCTCACAACCTCAGACTCTTTTGGAACATTCCTGGGTGTACCTGTTTGCTGACAGAAAACTCTACATACCATTCAAGAACATGAGGATGTGGGATATTCACTTTGCCTTTTATATGCTAGTTGAAAAGTATGTTTTCAGCAGCCTTTAAAAACTCTAAATGTTTTTTAAATGCTGCATCTATCCAGAGTACTGCTTCAGCTCTTTTTCTTTGCATTAAAAGATGACGTTGGTCCTGTTCATTAGAAATGGTCTAAGTGAACTGAATGAAGGTTGTCAATTTTTTCCTCACTTTTAATGCTTCTTATGAAATGCTGTACTTGTGTTCTGCTTCATGAAAAAAAAAACAAACAAAGTGCTCTTAAATCTCAGCTACCTGATTGAAATACCAATCTTTGTCCTAAAAGAGGTCACCTGAAGGACTTCATTTAGCTCCCTTTGCCTTGAGGAGAAGCAGCAGCAGAACACATCTACTGTGGAAAGTCAAGCCAAAGCTTTTGGGACTAGCTGTTAATTTAGAATATCTGAATTCTTATATTAAGTAGTGTTTAGACCTTTTATTAAGCTCCCCTTTGGTTTGTTAGTGGTTAGCAGTGTTGCTCCAATCACACTAATTGAAGCTGTTAGTGACAACTGAATTTAGTGGGTCTGATCTCCTGGAGTTAGCAGTGGGGAACACTTAGAAACTCTTTTGTGGAAAAGGTAATAAATCACATTAGGCTTAAAATAAATAAGTTTCATACAGCAGAGTAGAAAGCGTTAGCACACTGGGAAGGAAAAATGCTTTAGGAGTGCTTGAACTAACCTGAAAGTTGCAGCGCACACCCAGGCAGCTGTTCCCTCTGGGGTCACAAGATGCTGCTGCTCCACGTTATGCTGGTGCTCTGTATACAGACATGGATTTGCCAGAGGGTATCTAGAGAGAGACAGGTAGATATGCTCTCATTTCAGATGTCCTTATACAATACAGAATAATCAGCCTCTATGCTTTAATAGAACAACTACTTTACAGAGATAGAGTTCATGTCTTTAAACAAAGATATGTTGTTGTTTAACCCCAGTCAGCAGCCAAGGCTCATGCTGTCACTCACTCCTCCACCACTGGGATCAGGGAGAGAATGGAAGTGTAAAGGCTGGAAAACTCATGGATTGAGCTCAAGACAGGTTAGTAGGGAAAGCAAAACAAGGAATTAATCCATTACTTCCTACGGGCAGACAGGAGTTCTGCTATTGCCAGGCACACACTGTGGTTACTTGGCAAGATGAATGTCATCACCCCAAATGTGTCTCCCCTCTCTCCTTTTGTCCCCCACTTTATATATTGAGTAAGATGTCTTATGGTCTGGAATGTCTCTTTGGTTAGGTGGGGTCACCTGTCCTGGCTATGTCTCCTTCCAGCTTCCTATGTATGCCCCCTTTCTTATGTCAGTATGAAAAGCAGAAAAGGCCCTGGCTCTGTGTAAACACTGCTCAGCAATAACAAAAACATCTCTATGTTGCCATCCCTGTGTTCAGTCCCTGTACTTACTTATGGGTCCTAGATGCTTGAGTGTTGAAGATGCTCTAATTTCTATAGGTTAATTGTTATGTCCTTTGCAACATATCAGGTTTCTATTATTCTGACACTTTCCATTATTCCTTTTAATGAAAAATGCTTAGCATGAGACAATTTTATAACCTCACAACTAAAGATAGAAGCTGTTTTCAGTTTTAGTGGAGCTTAACATTGATATAAAAGTCTGCAGAAGTGTTCTTGAAAAGATATATATCTTACATAGGTATATATGCATACACATATATAAAAATATTAGCCCAAGCGTAAACCACACTGGAAAATACCAAAAACATTTCTCCAGTTTGTAAACAGCAAGTGCAGGTAATACACTCCTAAAGGGAGTCTATAGCTCTATAGGGTTTTGCTATTATACTTCTGCTATGAAGAAAAGTAATGAAGAAGTTGTTAAAAAGCTATGTGTGAAAAAGCTTTGATATTCTATATGGAATAACCTATGAACTGCTGGGATTTTTTTTTTTTTACCTTTTAACCATAGTACAACAACCTTTCTGTCAGTAGTGCTGCTTGGTTGCACAAGTGGAAATCAGTGACAGTAAGTCACATATATATATCTCTATGAATTAATCATTATTTCTACAAAGTACTCATTTTCTGTCAGGTGCATTGTAAACACAGTCTGTGATGCTCTGTTGAGAGGAGCTCAACTATAATGTTACTTCTCTTTTTTTGACCAGCAGTTCATTATGCTAAGTGCTGGTCCCAGACTACTGGCAGTTAAAATACTGCTACTGAAATGAAAATGATCAGATTTGGACAATATAAAAAGAAGGTAGCAGGACCATGCTCAAATCTTAAAATCACCTCCTTTTATAACTGATGGTCTTGGTGTGTAAATTGATTTCAATATGAGAGTTTAAAATAGACAGGAAAAAAATATTTTCTTCAGTCAGTTTCCAAGTCCAGTTGCAGCTCAAGTGACTTGTCTTTGTGAGCTTTTAGCTATTGCCAGGCAACTGGCACTGCAGCTCCCCTGTAAATCCCTGGGGGGGACAGGCAATGCTGATAAAGGTCACTGTTCTGTGCCTCTTGGTCCTGGTACCAGGGCTGATCTGTACCTATTCCTCTTCTAGACACTGTTAAGTGGGGGGCTCAGTCTCAGGAGGGCTGGAGTCTGAGAACTCATGACTTTCATTTTATTTGGGATTTTCCCTTTTATGGTGGCAAGTGCATAACACAGAGAACATCCTGCCTGCTGCTATTTGATCACCTGTGTGGCTCTTGTTGCAGTTGGTTTGCGTGTTGGTGTTACCATGGCTAATTCAAGTCATGCTGTTGCTGCAAAGTCACAAGTAGATCAAGAATTTTCTCTCACACCATGTGGGGAGAATCACACAAGTGAAAAGGTGAAACTGCAGGAAGCTTGATGAGTTTCCTGGAGATCCATAGCTCCAGCCTCCCTCCAAACCAGTGCATGGTAACAGTATTTAAGGACAAGTCCAGTTGTGCTACTATTACAGCAGTGTGGATATTGCTCTTAAGTTTAAGAAGGAAGTTTGCAAAAACAGAGGAATGTTTTGGGGTAGATATTGTAGTAACCTTGATCTTAAACTTCATAATCATGTTTTAATCTGCTTGAATTTCTAATATGAAAAGCGACTATTGATTTCTTTCTGTCATGCTGAGTATTTACTTCCTTCCTCCCCACCTGCCTTTAGATCTGGAGGAACTGAAAAGTCATCAGATTAATAAGGTCCCTGGCTGCAAAAGAAGGATATGGCTTGAAGTGGCATCTGATTTGAGCAGGGTCTCTCATTTCAAACACCTCTATCAGTGCCAATGTTACTCATAATTGGTACCTCCTTTTTCCTTCTGACACTGATTGGCTTCCATGACCTGAAATAAGTATATTTCTGAAGATGCTACTTTAGATCCTCCATGTATTGCACTCTTTTTGGTCTCCTCAACTACGTTACAGAAAGTGAGTTTTTAAAAAAGAGATGAGGTATTCAGTGTAACACCAGCTTTTGAATCAAAGATCAATATATTATATCCAATAGTTATATTTTTATCTTCAATAGCATACGTTAAACTTTTTCTCTCAGTTCTTAGACAAAAAATAAAGAAATCCAGCATATACTTCACTGCTGGAGCTTGTTCTTTAATTTAATTAAACTATATTGTTGCATTTCCTGCCCTCCATCCTGTTTCTCATTCAATATACTTCCCATTATCCCTTTCATTGAAATTACTTCCTCCTTTTGTCAGAAACTCTCCCAACACTTCTTCAAAGGTGGAAAAAGAAAGGGTTTTTATCAGCAGTTTTAAAGTGTTTTCTATGTTGTATTCATTGTATTGAGAGTCACAGCAGTGACTGAAACCCAAAAAGCCCAGTAATGGTTATTATTGCCTATACAGAACTGGGACTTGACAGGGAATCTGGGCAAGGCCCTCATAATACTGAGCACTGATACTTTATTCCTTTTGTGTTTTGTGCAGATCTCATCTCTACCAGTGCATACAAAAGAGAGTCTCTGAAAAGGTGTCCTATTTATGAAGAAATAGATAGCCTCTAGTTCAGAAGATTTTCTTTTTTTCCCAACTTTTAATTGCAGATGAAGTAAAAGCACTTTAAATTGAATCTGATTTGCATGAAATAGTACAGACATACTGGTTATGTACCAATTAGGGGCTTTCTATTAACAAGAACCTTTACCATGTTGATTTTTTACCTAGGTATTCATGGAAAAAAATACAAGATCCCTCCAGTGGCGAACATAATGCCATAAACCTTGGTGATGCTTAACCAAAGCCTGTCTAAGCTCTTGATAAGCTTGTACTACTTAAGCAGGCTGTGTGCTGTGACCTTAAGGTTATCATGCTGCTTCTCTTATCTTTCATTGCTATCCACAATCATGAACTTAGAGCTTTGGAACAGAACAGAGATCTCCCTTGCTTAGAATTGGTCAGAGACTAATACCAGATGTTCCAGAGTAAGACATAAGTCCTCAAGTGTATTTCTCAAAATTCTTAATATCTGCTTCAGTAATGTTGAGGCAAAATTTGCAGAACCGAAATGTGATAATAGCATGTGACAGTATTGCTACCATTTTGTGTTAGAATGTGAGTTTGATTGAGCTGGGAACATAGGTACTTTGGAATATCTCTTGGAGCAACTTAAAAGCAGTATTTTAGTTGATGTGAATGTGGAAAGGAATGCAGAAGTGTTGCTCTTTCCGTAATTTTCTTGTTGGCTGATTTTTCTTTCCTGTTATGCAGCAATCAGCTACAGTAATTATTTAAATGGTAAGAATTACTGTAGAATACTGTAGTATTCTATTTCAGCCATGTAATTGTGAAATTCTGCAAGCTCCAAGCCTTCCCTGTGATCAGTGTAACAATCTTGTGTTCAGCATTTTCCTCAGCCTACTGATGTGCAACAGGAATATTTCTACTAGTAGAAAGTTGTGCCAATTAATGTTTCAGGTTCCCCACTCTTCCCCCAGCATTATCTGAATAGTAAAAATTTTAACCTAATGAAATTCAATGTTATTCTTTTTTTTTTTTTTTTTCTATGGAAGCCATGTGCTGAGTAGGGATGTCTTGTTTAGGTTTCTTTGTGTTCTTACCTATAGCCTTGTTTATCTGATGTCTCTTGGCAGTGACTTATCAGTTTAACTGAAAAGACATCTAAAACCCTGAATAAAAGTAAATGCTCTTCATGGGTAGATAGGAAGTTGAACTCTATATTCTTGGGACACAGAGGGTGATGAAGTTGCTAAATAACCACTGGATCTTTGGCAACCTGTGAAAACCAACACTTGTGTCTTGTGAAAACCTTACCAAAAAAACAGTGTTCTCGTTGTGTGGGTGATGATGCTCTGTGATGTTTTGATCAACTTCACATCTCTTCTTGTTGACTTTTTACTGTATCTTACAGTTTATGTAATTCAATCACAGCTTTAAGGAACAGGTCTATCCCCTCCATCTACATAGATGAATACCTCCAGCAGTGTTTAATTTAATCACTCAAGCATTTTGGTGGGAGTTGGTTTTATTTGAGGTCACATTTGAGTTTTGCAAGTGTTAATTCAGAATTCAGGCAACTAGTAATTTTCTGCTGTTGTTTCATAATCCCCTACATTGTCTCTCCTTGCTAGAAATTTCTTAATGTTAAGGTCAATTTTATTGATTCTTTCGATCTATTCTTCTGCTGAATTTTTACAAGGTGCATACAGAAAGGGTAACTAATCTTAGTATCTTGTGTTCATAATTCTGTTTAGCATGAAATCGGTAACTGATATATTAATTATAATAATCTGTTAAATATACTTTACCTACATGTTAATTATAGCAGACCATTCTCATTTAGTTTTCTGGATAGGCTATTAATTCAACCCAGATGGTACTGCTTTTTCAGACTGTAACACTCAGTGTTAACGGAATAAATCATGTTGCCAAGATACAGGAGCAAAAATGTTATCACATCTGAATAGGTTTTAAAATGATATAACCATGAAAGAAACTTGCCTTTTAATCAGTGAAGAAGCTTAGTTGGAACAGGGTCAGTAACCCAGGCCTGCTTTGTAAGGCAGGAAGCATTACTTGGAAGTACAGGAATTGCTATTGTGTTCCAGAATATCAACCATTTTGAGAAAATAACTTTTTTTTCCTACCCCTGCCTAAATTAAGCAACATAAGACACGATGTAAAATATTCTTCTCTCATTTTTACTTAATATTGAACATTGTTAACAAACTTCACACTCTTCAGTGGAAGGCATTACAATGCCATGTGTACTGTTGGCAATCCCAGTTTAAACAAAGGGAATCTGTGCTGCCTGTAAAAAATATGTGGAAATTCTTCTCACCTGCAATTAAAACAGATATTGATATAACTTCCTTTTCCACCTTTCCCCTGTTAGTGTTCAACATGCAGTTTTCTGCTGGCTACAAAGAGTAGGTCTCTTGCTTTGACATGAAACACATTTTAGGTGACACATTACCTCTTGAATACCTCATTTGTAAAATCAGGCTCCCCTCCCACACAGATTCATCCCCGCCTCCACCATGTTTACTTGCACAGAATCTTGTGATTTTGGGGTTTTTTTTCTCCCTCTCATTGGGCATATTCTAAAGACATAAGCTGGATCATATTTGGGGATTTCAAAGCTCACTACTTGATCCAGATGAATGAATCAAGGTAATCCTTTAGGAAATAAGATTAATGTCACCTTTAGTGTCTTTTACCTTGTAGAGTAAACAGTTTTGGAATGACAAGCAGGGAGTTTTTCATTTAAATAAATGTAGGTAACCTAGTTAGGCTGAACACACACTCTAAGTATAGTGAAACAGACTGTTCTCATTTTCTTACAGTTACAAGAATTATATTGAATAATGTTTTAAAGTGTATTATCTGCTCACATCCAGAAAGAAAATGATGTATTTGGGAAACACTCTAACTTAGGTATCCTGATCTTGCTATCCAGGTGTAATTACCAAAACGCTGTTAGCATGGTGGAGTAAAATAGAATAATTTTTCAATCTTTTTAGAAATAGTCCCTTTAAATGTTATACTTTGTGGGGAGTTTATGTAGGGTGGTAAAATGTTGACAATTATTGTTTATTTGAACCTTTCTAGGCAGTACCAGTTTTGTGGCTCAGTAGCACCTTTGGGACACATGTTAGAGATACTAATTCAACAGTCAAGAATAAGTGAGGCACAGGAATACCTAAAGTATTGCTAATTTTTTGATTATCTCAAGTAATGTAAGTTCTGTAGTTTGGAAGCAAAGGGGTAAGTGTTGGCTATGACTTGAGACACAGCTTTTTCATGAATTGAACCTCTTTATTACCATGAAAAAGGGATCAGTAGTTGTTCTATGTTCTCCAGCATGAACTTTTATTCCAGACTGCGTAATCAGTTACTATATAGCTCCTCTTATGTGTATTTTTTAGTATTAGAAATAGTACGTTTTTAACTCAAACATAGATACCAACCATATAAAATGAGGCTTTTTGCTAATTACTGTTAAACATGCTGTTAATTGCTTTGCTTGTTTTAAGTCTAGGCTCTGATATTTTGTCTCTTGGAATTAATCTGTTTCATTAAGGACAAATGAAAGGAGATACTTGAGTCCTAGTCTTAGGCATTTAAAGGAGAAGATAAAATAGTTCTAGATCCTTTTGTAGACTTGGGAGAACTGTAAGAGTAACTTCAATATCCTTTTTGCCTCTCTGTCTGGAAAAAATTGAGTGAAATTATTAAAATGTAGTATTTGCTGAGTGTGGTTTGGTCCTCCATCCCTGTAAGTGATGGAAAGAAACAGTTAAAAAGTTTCCTATCTCCCAGAATTGTAGAGCTACCAAAGGGTGCCCTCTTAAGCCACAACAGGAATTAGCATAACACACAACCCTTCTGATACTTCTGATAGTTTTTTGGGCCAAATTTGACTTAATTTCTTACACGACAGTGATAGGAAAGACCTATTGGCTAAAAATGGGCAACTGAATGCAGTGTGAACCCCCAGCTTGGAAAAAATGTGTATGAAAACAGAGTAAAAACCAACAAAACCAAAGTATAACCTAAAACATGAATTAGAACTAGGAAATGTTGCTAAGCTAACTATCAATAAGAAGTACAAACCCACTACATGGTTATGAGTAGCTTTTAGCTGGGGAATGTAAAATCTTAAATGGCACAGATAACGTCAGTCTGAATTACCGTTTTCACAATGACACAGATGTTAGGATAAGGAAGCATAAATGGAAATTAAAGAGAAACAAATTCAGAACAGATGTCAGGAAGCGTTTTTTTCATGCCGAGAATCACAAACGTGTGGAATGGCCTACCAGGCAAGATTGTTAAGGCGAAAGCACAGGGGACATTCAAGATGTGATCAGATGGCATCATAGGGGAATTGAGTAGTAAAAAAGGAAATGAGCATGCATAAGGCAAATGGTTTTAATTTAATCCCAAGCAATGTCCGTGTTCTTACAATATTCATGTTAGCATATTTACCTTGGACAAACACAGAATACTTACAAAAAAAGGCACAAAATAGCATATTTCTGATCACAAAATCAAGACAAATTTGCCATCTTTTCTGTAATATCCATAAACATTGCATATATAATGAACACTTTTTTTTTCTGTGCAATTTGTCTGTATTTTATATTGGTGGTCTGTAGATTTTAAGTGTAATGTCATAAGGGAACTTCTGAAGAATTTTAGAATATATTCCTCAGGAATAGCATCTTGTTGATGTTGTCACTTGTCATTTTAGGACACATGCTCCCTGAACTCCATTTTTGCACAATGTGCAAGTGGAAAGGAAGATGTAATTCATCTTACCTTATGGGAAGAAGCTGATGCATGATGCTCCAAGTCCCACAACATTTATTTGTGTAACTTTGTTTTGCCTGCTCTGTTCAGTGGGGCTCTTTGTGTCCATAGGTACATGTACAGCTGTTTCCAGGATAGGGCTCAAATGCTTTGTTTTACTCTTGTAGGTCAGGCAGATATCAAAATAAGGAGTTGTGCTTTCTGCTGTGGGCTTTATTTCAGTGGAGAGAGTTCTGAGCCTCAAATGTGGAAAGATACAGAAACTATAGATCCCAAAAGCCAGATTCAGCTTTTGAATGTGGGAATCAATATTTTGCATCTTCACTCTCTGCTGGGTTGAGTTCAATGGCAAATAAAGGAAAGATGAAAATAAAAGGCTGTTCTGACCCATATTTATGGACCCCTTTTGTTACCTGACTGAGCAATGAAAGTAGCTCTGGAAGTTACTGTGATCACATTGTTTGCAGTTTCAAGTATCATCAGAATAACCCAAATGCTTATTTTTGTTATTGCCCTGTTCATTTCTCTCCTGCTTCCCTGATCCTCCCACTGTTTTTCTCATCCAACTGACCTCACAACCCCTGGACTGGGAGAATTCTTGAGAAGGGGACTATTAGACCAGTGATAGGAGTATTGGGCACCTCTTGGAGCTTGGAACTGAAAACCTATCAGGATTTGTTCCCTTTCCACTAAATGCAAGCTTGGCTTAGAATTTTGTTTCTTGGATATAGAAGCTTGGCTCATATGCATAATAACATCATTAAAATTCAGTGTACGTGGTATGTGGTTTTATTTCCTCTCAACAGCGTTATTACAATAGTCTAAAAAGACCAAACCTTAACCTAGTAAATGGTGATGAAAAGATAAAGGGAGTTATTTTGTAGGTTTCAGAGAACCACTTCCTCACTGTGTAAATCATCGTGGCACTGTAGAAAACAATGGCAACTGAAGTGAATAACATCCTTTTGCTTTCCTACTGGCTAAGTGCTGGCTTACTGTCTGTTGTAACACTGTTGTTTCTGTTATCAGGACTTTAATTTTGCAGACATAGAAATGTAATGGAATTCACCTAGTGGATAATACATTTGACTTCCACTTTATCTGAGCTTCTAATATCATAAGTTCCTGCTTTGTGAAGTAATCAATTAAACATTGATTCATATACCACTTCCCTTTAAGCTTTTCATAGATAATATTTGATCAGCACATATCTGAACTCCTAATGTTTAAACAATTGTCACCTTGTCACTTAGGTGTAGACACAGAAAACTAAACAATACAGTGTTAACTTATCTATTGCAGGCTGAAAATGCTGTCTGGGCTTATCTTTTTTTTAATGTGCTTTTGACATAAAACCGGTCCACTAAGTCACATACTGTGAAATTCAATATCAGAATGGGCTTAGTGATTTACTAAATCATATGTAAATCTCAGAGTCATATACCGTGTGTAGATCAGGGATTCCACAGAAAGAGAGCTGTAAGAAAATAGAGCAATAATGCTGTTAGTTACTTTTGAAGGTTCTGGAGTTTTAATCATAACCTCATGTTGATATTCCTGTTTCCGTTATGCTTGGCAGGAAATTGCTGTTTTAGTGTTATATTTTTATTTCATTGTTGGTATCTGAAATTGAATTACAATGATCCACAGCACCATCTTCTTAATTATGTTAGTATCAGTCAATTAACACTTGTAAAATGCATACCAGGCACAGATTAGAAAGAGAGGGAAGACATGTCCCATGTCAAGGAGAATGGGCTATTTTACAAATGAGGGGGCCTGATGGAGTTCAGCATCAGTTCCCTCTGACCTCCTATGAGAACCCAATCTGCTTTCTCCAGCACGCTTTGAAAACCCAAACTATGGAATGAGGGGGCCACTCCTCCAGCACTTCTCAGAACACTGAACAGGGCAGGGACACTCCTTGGGGCAAAATCCAATTGGGTGCTGATTTTACACAGTTGAACTGTAAGACTAGGTATGTCAGAAAGGAGACAAGCTTATTAACAGTATTGAATGTGTCAACCTACACCAAATTCTTACAAGATTTTGCTTAGTCATTGAGTGCCACAAAGTTTTATGCAAGCCCTTTATAATTTCTGTATAATACTTTCTGTTAATTAATTTTTGCACAAAACGCCCCCCCCAAGCCCTTACCTATTATTGGTTCTTTACTTCCCTTCTACAGGTAAGTCTCAAAAGTGGCAATATTAAAACCTGTGAGGTAACACCTTGTTTGAGACCAAAGAAGCTATTATTGTTAGACAATAGGAACAACGAGCTAAACTTCTCTGAGTGACATCTTGCCAAAGACATGTCCCAGGATGATTTTGAAATGCATTTGAGAAATGGTATATGTTAGATACACCTGTTCCTGGCATGTTAGAGGTAACCTAATTTTTGTTTGAAAGTTACCTGCAATTCTAAACCAGTTCTACTTACATGATTTTGAACACAAAAGGATACATTTTTATGAGTGGCAAGATGTTTTAAATAATGAAATATAATTCCATCAACATCGTGTTCGCCTGTTATTTATTACTGTACTAAATTATCTACTACTGAAGACATCCAGTTTATAATGAGATATCTGATGATTTATTTTTGCAAAAAATATTAGCTTTATTATTTATTAATTCTAGCAGTATTCCTCCATGTATACTCCATAAATATTAACATATCTGATGTCTCATAAAGATACGATGGAAATAGCATTATGTCTGATGTATGGGCAAGATTTGACATTTCATTTTTATGTAGTTGATCTTCTATAGCTTATAGTATCAAGAAGCCAAATTAATTAAGAACTTGTGTCAAAAATAATTAAGCAGTTCTAGCATAAGGATATTTGTAGTTTTTTATTTGAACTCAAAACACTGTTCAGCTGTAATATCATAAAGATAGTAAAGTGGAAGATTATATTTTGTTCATTTGTGGAGGGCTAGACAAATTCTGGAATCCCTTTGAAAATGCTGTGTTGCTTAACAATGCAAATATTGAGAGCTATGTGAGGTTATTGTGATATGTTGTCACAGGAGGTAACTGGTTCTCTTAATATCTAGCATGTATTTTTCTTATTTTAAGTAATGTCAAAACAGTGCCACTATCTACACTGTTTAAAAATAAGCCAGGTACCTCATCATGATGCTCTATGAATACAGCTGTTGTCTGAAACCCACAAAGACCATCTGGAATTTGAGTTGTATCAGAAGATTATTGTTCAAGGCTGGTTTATCTCAGAAACCCAAGTCCTTTGCATTTGTGCTGACATATCCTTTTGTAGAGTCTGATGTGAAGAGATTTCCTTTAAGCTTGTTATATATTTGGTCTGATTAAGAACATGACAATCTCTTTTATTTTGATACATGCGATTAAATACATTGCTGTCTTTCAAGTATTTTAAAGCTAAATTTACATGTTGTTTCATTGTCATGTCTCACAGGTTTTCTCTTCAGATAGGAGTCATCTATCACGTGAACACTTGCAAATACATCGTATTAGGTCTGAGATTATGAAGACTTAGAACAACTTGATGTTTATTTATGTTTCCCCAATTATAGGTAAACTTGAAACACTCAAAGGGGTGTCATAGTGATTTGACAAATGCAAATTTAACCCAAAATTAAAAATGACAAATTATTTGTATTGTACGTTGATCTTTCTTTTGTATCTTTGAACAGAAATCTTATTTTTCCAAGTAGCTTGGTACAGGTAAGTCAGCTGGAGGTTCATGTTATGTGGGGAGGAGAAGGCAGAGTCCCTAGCTACAATTGCTTCACTCTGTGTGGGTGAAAAGTCTCAGCTGATAACTTGGTAACAAGAGACAAATAGAAAAAAAAGAGTAACTAAAGCACATTTTGTCAGGTATTCTGGAAGGCATTTCACTTACTCAGTTTTCAAGGAAAAGTAAACAGACCAGTAGTACTTTAGTGAGCTCTGCTTTTATAAATATGCATGATAGTAGCTCCAGATGTATCTGAAGCCAGTGTGAAATTGCTGGATTCAAGAAGGCTTACTTGAAAACCTTAGAAGTAAACAGAATGAACGACTCTAAGTCACTTGCATTGCATTTGTAAGGATTTATGTCAGTATGTTTGGTCTTGATTATGGCTTCTCTTATCAGATTTCATCTCTCCTTATCAGAGAACAGGCTGTGTTTTGGCTCCCAGCCATGTCTTTTGGCAGGACTGACATTGTAGAGATGGTGTGGCCATCACACATCTCTTCATGTGTGCAGCATAGGAGGAGTCTCTGATATTTGTGTGCTCTGTTGGAAAATTGTGTTGACTTGGCTTGCTACAATTGAGCTCAACAAAGCTGACTGTACTTGCATTTCAACATGCTGTGGTGTCAGGATCCCACTGTTTCTATGTGACTGTTATCTATTGATAATTACAGTAAAAAACTCTTATTGATTTTTGTTACATAACACAAGGGAGAAATGCGCTGCAGCTCTTTAGAACTGAGGAATGAAAAATAGTTTGGAGTTGCTATGTATTTATTAATACAAAAGGGAAAAAATCTAAGTAGGATACACATATACAGTGTACACAAACATGTACATGGTCCATACAAGACACTGAATTAGGTAACTGCTGCACATTTAAATGATATTTGAAAGCTTGAGGCTCAAGCTGTGACACTGTAATCATTGAAGGAGTGCCATGGAGCCTTGAGGTGCACTGGCTGGAATGGAACAGCTCATTACTAATATGAGGCAGAATCCATGCATAAAATCAAGCAAAGAAACCTGTGTTTCCTAGGCATTATTGAGATGCCAATCAGAGTGTAGCATGTGTGTCTGGAATTTTAAATCGTTTTCTGGATGCATTTATTCCACATCCTTGGTATAAAATACCTACAAATAAATTCTAGGGCTCTCCAAAGGCTTGTATGTATTTGCCAGTGCTCACATATTTCTGAAATGTATTGTCAGTTACTTGATGAAGACTCAATGTGAAATAACTGCCAGTTCACTGGTATTCCAGACTATCACCTTCATTTTACTTCTTTTCTGGGAGAAGCAGCATCCTTGCAGGGTTTTTTCTGGAGGTAGCAGACTACAAAACATGACTGTCTTGAAGAGCTGTGGGTAAGGTTAAGGCCACTGCCACAGAGACTAAAAGCTAACCCTAAGCAGGGAGTGAGACACTTCCTTTTCTGAAGTGAAATTAAAAGTTGAAAGCTATTTTGACCACAATACAGCTCCCTACTGACATTTTTATTTGCTATCATAACTTCATTTTGGTGAAGCTTATACCAGCCTGAAAAGCTTTATGCAAAGCTCCTTGGTTGTATGATTTTATTTGCTTTTGAGTCAAGGCAGAACTTTTTGTAGATGCTTTGTCCAGTATACACATGTTACATGAGTAAAAGTAACTAAAGAGACAAAACTGGTTTGTGTGATAGTTTGGCACAAAAGATAGAGGAAAGCAGGGCAAGGATGACTAACATTCAAGATGTGTTTTTCTCCAGCTCAGAATAAAGAAAGGATTTGTTTAATCTATTTTAAAGCGGAGAAAGTTATAACAGAGCATAATGTGAAACTGGAAGTATTCTATATATTATATTAAGCAGAGAGGAATTTTAGTATGTGACTTAATACATGTATATGTATAGGTTCTGTATATTTTGATATTTCTTTGGTTTTAATAGCAATTTTGCAAAGTCTTTATTAAATATTGTAGCCTTGATTCATTATTCCTTGGTTTCTGCATTGCATGGTGCTAGAACAATATAGAAGTTGAATGATAGCAGTGGTGGATCACTCTCCTGAGATTTTACACAGGTACCCCTTATCAGTACTTTCTCCATCCTGAAGGTTAAACATGATGTCTTATTTTGAGAGTGACAAACAGAAAATGTAACCCCAGAATGGTATGAATATATGAAATGCATGAGTTACTTTAGAGTACATTTTGCTTGCTCTTCAAATGGTGTTACAGCCTTGCAGTGTGTCTGGGTTAGAATGGTGTTTTTTTCTTGAGTAGTATTTTTTGAGGTGAGAAATAAAAGACCAGTGTAATTATTTTGGCCTCAGAGAATTGTGGTAAGAAATATAATTTAAATATCCTGTAGATATTTGTTAACTGTGATATTGTTGACTACAAAATAAGCTTGATTAATATACATCTATCTAGGTTTTTTTAAGGCTTGTGCATCAAAGGATAAAGCATTTGCATTTTGTATGAAGTATGAGGCTACAGCCATATCAATATTATTGTAACTCCACTTCTGATCTTTCCTCTGAGTATCTCAACTTTCCTTGGTGGCCGGCATTAAACTTTTTAAAAAAGTGATTATTAAGAACCATGTTTGAGTTTGTGAGAACTTTTATCTGAACTTCTGTGTGTATTATTTGATAGAAGAAATAGTCTGGAAAAAGCATCTTGGTTCTTTTTATATTTGAAGTGTAAGAGTAGAATAGGATGCAAAAATTAGAATATTCTGGGTGTATTTTGTGACCACTTACAATATGAATTAGAACAAACTTACTGGGTTCTATTTGGCAGAGCATGGTAACATTACCCAAGAAGGCAGCTATCATGTCTAAATATGGGCAGGGGTAAATGGAGCCAAAAACCCAGTCATGGATGCAGATGTCCCTGCTGAAGTTTTTGCACCTGGGCTGTTTGGTTTCCAAACTGACCTCATGACTGGCCACAATGGCTGCCTTCTCTTCAAGAGCCAAAAATGGGAGAGGCTTAAGTGGGTCCATATGGCACACAACAATCGACAGCAAAGATGCATTGCCAACTTGGTATTGCAACTACAGTTTGTATTTCAATGTGCTGTGGAATTGGTTCACTATTCACAGAAGAGCAAGTACTGCCAGGAGCAGCTTAATCTATGAATTTATCTAATTATGTCCTAAAAGCACCAGAGAACTGCAGTATGATTTCAGATGCTGGGAGATGAAGCCAAAGTCAATTTAACCTGAACTGTGCAAATTCCAATTTGCATCCCAAATCAAGAATTTGAGCTTCCCTTACAGATATGGTGGCAAACAAACAAAAAGTTTTACTGTACTGCATCTTTTGTGTAGGAAGGAGAATATACCCTCACTTGACTTCCAGGGGTTAAAGAAAGATGACAAAATAGTATAAATAAGCTATTGAGTACAGTTATCTGTGACCTTGAACAACTTTCTGTTCTTTCTTCTTTCCACCTTGGACTTCATAATAGAATTTATTTTGAAGCAATGATACACATCTCAAAAGAGTAAAAGACCTTTGATATAATTGCCATGAAGCTAGAAAATCAAATGATATTACTGTAAAATCCTTGTAATAGCCTAAGCAATAACTTGACTGTGTTTGAGTGCTATAGCTCTGTTTGTTCAGTAGTTGTTCATTATGTAGTTTTATTGGTTATTTTTCCCTTTTATTGTCTGTTGATAGAGGGTACTTAACTATTTATGAGTCTCTCTAAGGGTGAAGCTTGCTGTTTTCTGGCTGGAATTACAAGGAGAGGAACATAATGGGACTGGGAACTGTAACACCTGTGTGCATTTTTTTTTTACATTTATCGAGAAAGATTTATATAAGCCATTCTTTCCACATGTAAACAGCCACAGAGTTTGGGTAGGACATTGCCTTGTGACTCTGCTGTTCTTGTTTACTTGTGAAAGATATGAACCAAACACATATTGGCATTTGATAAGCCAAGGAAACACCCGTCCTTAAGATTATACTTAAATGAAATCTCTATAAGGTTAAAAAAAAAAGAAAAATGGAGGCATGTCTTTAGTTGGTGTATCTCTGAACACATTGCTTCTACTTAGAAGTGCTGTGGTAAGGTCTGGAGTGTTAGTGGAAAATACAGCATTGTATGATACTGAAAGTCATTAGAAATACATAACAGATGATCTGAAGATAGTCTTCTGTCAGGATTTATTTGGCTCACAGTTGAGCCTAAAAAGTACTATTCATTCAGTGATTTCTTTTCTAGTGTAGAAAACTATTTCCAACCCATTTTTCCAGACTGTGTCACTATTACTTAGCTTGTGTAGCTCTTTTTTTTCCACCTGCCACTGAGTGACATAAGCTCACATTTAAATTTGTCATGTTTTCCGAATGATGTTTTATTATTCACCCTTTTCATCTTTATTCAGAAAAGTGTTACTTCCAAAAATCTACACTTCCAAACTATAAGAACATACAGCCTTGCATAGTCAACATTTTACAGAGCTGCTGTGAAGAACAGGTTTTTAAATGATCTTATTGCAAAGCCCGTGCAGTTATGCAGATGACATACTTATCAGGAATGGAAAACTTAGACTCAAAGGATTTTTACAAGTTTAATAGTATTCATACTGCCATCAAATTCTCTCTGAAATGATTCTATACCTACAGTGCTCTCCTAAGCACTCTGCAAAATCTAGAAATAATAAAAAAGTAAATCTAATAGCCTACAAGCAATAGTACACAGTAGTGATGTTTGTAAAAACAGCAGTTGATCTACACCCCCTGAAATGTTTTTAATAGACAACCAAGTCAACAGACATCAGTGCCTGTGCCACAAGCAGAATGTTTATACCTATCTTATTAATACTGAGACTTCTATTCAACAAAGCTATTTTCTAAGAAAACAGTATATATTTTTGAAAGGCCAGCTAAGTTCATGTAAGGGATGTTTCCATGCAGGAAGAAACTCTGTGGATAACATAAGTCTCATTATAACATACAGTTTAGGAACCCAAATGTAAAAACCACTAAACAGTTAATGATTTTTATCTCTATAAAATTTATATTGTATAAAAATGTGTATTACTTCACCTTGAAAGAAACTTCCCATAATATCCTCCTCTAGCCTTTACCAGGCGCACTCTTCTTCCAGTCATAATGAGAAATAAATTCCCTGCAGTGTAAGATTTACCAACTGAATGGTTTCTAAAATGAGAGCTGAGTAAAATCGTAAAGATAGTTGACATATTCCACTATGCCCACAGTAAGTAACCTCTGCCAGCACAAAAACCATGAACATCCCTGGAACACTATATACTTTTCCACAGTTTGAAACTCCCCAATGATATTAAATAGTCACTGCACACAAGAATGATCTAACACAGCTAATGAGATGTAGATAGAAGTATGGAATATCCACTTACATGCTGGAAAAATCCCTGACAAATTAGTCACTTCTCTGATGACTTTATAACCTGTCCTTTCCTGCAGCCCCCCATCCAATTAATACTCTCTATGCCTCAAGTACCTTTCATGCTTTTTTGTCAGCAATTTTTTAAACCAATAATTATCAAATTAAACCATGAGTATTTACTCCTCTATAAACCTAAAATACTTTCTTCCCTATGGCCTCCACCACTACAGAAACTTGAAGGGCTGTCATTTTCTGTCCTTATTGGCAGGCCTGAAAAGTGATGATGTTGCCATATCTCAACCGTAGTATTCTTATCTGATGTGAGGGTGCCATGTGGAAAAGTAGATTTCAATTTTGGAAAGGGAAGTAATGCCCAAAACTGCATGTTTTGTACTCAGGGGTGAATGGAGGAGTATCCCTTGAAGACAATCCACTTGATAGTGCACAACCAGCACAGAAACCAGAGGTAGCAGCTCCGTAGTATTGATTTACCAGCTAAAAGAGACCAAAAGCACAGTGTGTGGGCTACAAGAATTTGACATTGTGTTGGATTCCACTGAGGAGCGTGTCATATGTCTCCTCTGAAGAATAAATGTAAGAAAGTTATTAGACCTGCAGCAGAGGCCCCATCATCAGCTGAGTCTTACAAAGATGTATTGATCTTCTGAGAACTACCCTTCCCTTGAATAAATGTAGGGAAGTTGTACAGTGTTCTCCTCCTTGGCTGGTGAGCTTGTAGGGGAGGGGTTTCTGTCTGTCTTTGTAGTTTCAGCACAGTGTGACATGGACAGGGTTTCTTTACTATGTGGCGGAGGAGTGTGAGTTTATCCATTTGTAAGCAGTGTGGGGAAGGTCAAAGTGTTTGCTTATGAGTACTGGGTGGGGGTCCTTTATTCAGCTGGCACTGCTCCCACAAAGGAGAGGATGATCTCGAACGAGAACAGCATGGCTCTTTTAGATCAGCTCCAGAGAGAGTACAGTCGCATTAGAAGCAGTTTTGTTGAAATTTTATATTATGCTTTCCACAGCTACTGTAATACTTCCTTAATATAAAATAGATCTATGAAGTTATTTGCCAATTTCATTTATTGTTGAAAACCCTTACATGCAAAATTTGAATGTCACTTGGATGTGAAGTTCGTATAGCCGTGGCTTTCCTTTATAAGATTTGGATTACTGCAGTCTTGCAGGTGACCCTTATATATTGTTTATGAATTCAATATCTGACTTGGACTTTTTGTGATCTTTTAGGGAAGGACTGACTGCTCATCACTTGTGTTTAACTGCTGAGCAGTTAAAGCAGGTCTGAGGAGTCTTTGGATGGCGTTCCTTGTATTTTATACTGGTTTTCGATTCCCCTGGGATATGCCGCTGTCTGAATGAGCCTGGACAGTGACAGGAAGAGGCAGAGTAGGTGCTCCCTGAGTATACTGAGCAAATTCAGGCACCTGAAGGGCTTGGGAGAGCTGTCCCAGAGAATCATTACCAAGCTCAAGTGTGAGATAATGTTAAAACCAAGGGTGACCTGTCAAAATTCCAGGTGGATCAGGAATGCTTTGTGACTCTTTCAACGCTGAAATGGAAGTTGTGGAAAGTTTTAGGACACATTTTCACTCCAGTACCTCAGCAGGATATTTTGGTTTGGAAATATCTCTTGGTTGTCCATGCTTAGAGATATTATCTTTTTATAAATTGGGCAAATGGTAGCACACCTTTTGTTCCACAGTAGTGAGGGTTATGTAAGTGATAATTAAAAAAACTCATCTGTTTGAGATTGTAAAGGCAAGTCTTTAGCATAAAAGCAAGAAGCTACTGTGCACTGGAGGAAAGAACTGGAATGCAGACAGTCTCACAGCACGTTCTTAAAGCCTGCTGTAGCCTTCGTTCAGCTACTTCTGCCCCTGCTTTATGAGCTTTGTCCATTGTGGCTGTGGTAGTACCATCCTGACCTTTCCTTGGCCCATCTGGTATGCTTTTCAAATGAATGTTGCTGCTAACAATGCCCCAGTTCAAGCTGATGCTGGAGTGCAATTTAGTCATTGTTCACCAATGATTAATCAAGAAGAGATTTCATAATGAAGTCAGCATTAAAATGTATGGGCATGTGGCAAATCAGATTGAATGGCAATATCTCAGAATATATAGCATCATATTGTTAGGTTTCTTTTGTGGTTTTTGCTCTCCTGGGGACCTGAGTATAGACTGTGAGATGCCAAGAGCCCTGTTTATTTTACATTTTAAATGATTAGTGGAAGATTAAACTTTCATGCTAACTGAAAAATATAATGAAAATGCTAAATTCTGGGCTCCCTATCTAAATATTATTAGCTTTTACATGATGCATTTTGTTCTTTTGTTCTTGCTGACTCACAGTCCATAACCTTTCTTTTGATAATGCATTTTAATTCCCTGTTCTGTATCCCCAGGCAAGAAGGCATTGTGATATAGTAGTGGAGGGAAGGAGAAGAAATAGCCTAAAAAGATAAAATAATGGAGAATAACTATTTTTAGATGCTGTCATTAAATATAAACAGAATTAAGAATAGTCACTAGCTGATGAGGAAGTGGATTATATTAAAAGTGGCTGTGATTTCGGAATTGCAGAAGGGGTGTTAGTGTTAAAACTAATTTACTAGTAGGTAAAAGGGTGTCTGTACGTATATGTGCTTTAACTTGTACCTGGTGCTGTCCTGCAGTAAGGGCTCAGGTCAATACCATGAATTACCAGGTAAACTTATAAATGCAACTAAACACGGGGCTATGTGGTTTTTATATGCACCCTTGCCAGCTCCCATTCCAAATACTTGAAGGTGCTCTCAGGATGGTCTCATGAAATATTTTCTAACAGGACTATTTCTTAAGCAAATGGTGATGCAGAGTTTCCAAATAATAGAATTCCTGATAAACAACAGCAGCTGGTATTTCTAAGAGACTACCCATTTTTAATCCCTGGAAAGCAGATTACTTGTGTTCATACATATCTGATAATTCAGGCAAAGGATTCCTATAAATACCAGGGAAGGGGAAAGTGAAAAGAAGCACTGAAAGATATGAAAAAAGGTGATGGTACTATTGTGTGTAGGCGAGGGTAAGATGGTACTGAATACACAGTTAAATGTTCCATGTACTTCAGAAAACATTTGTGAAGGATTATGTATAATGCTTTATCACTCAACAAAAAGTTCTGAGTTGTTGCCTTTCCCTTGTCTTGAAGGTTCAATTTATTTAATCATTGTCAGGAGTCAGTTAAGGATAAAAACAGAAAGCAAGTACCATAGCCCATCTTGAATTTGAAACAATAATTAGAGTTCTACCTTGAACAAATTTAAAAAAAAAGTGAAATCTAAAAGGTTCACCATAAAAACTGTTGATGTCATGGTTGTCTCACTGCCACTGGAAAATCATCCTGCCACAGAATGTGTTAAGGAACAACTACAAGAGGTTTGCATTTGGTGGAATACTTGTCCTTACAGCAAAACATTGCTGTCTCTGTAGCTTCTTACAAGTCAAGTAAACACAAGTGATTGCAAGTGCAAAACCTGTTATGAATAACTGAATCTGCATTTGGGAAAAAAGGGAAAATAAAGTTACTTTTTTCCTTTCTGCTGCAGAAAAGATTGGTATCAATAGACTGACTGGAGCATCTGATGCTCCTTTTTTTTTCAGTTGTCTAGTGGACGCATATTTCACTTTTAAAGTAAACCCCAAACATTGGCAATATCCTTTCCTTGTATCAACTCAAGGAATAAGTATGGGTCTTCTTTTAAAACAGCATGTATTTTGACAGATTTTCACTCAAGGAGGGCCAGGAGATTTAACCCCATCAGGGAAGGTCCAAGAGACAATATGTACAGTAGACTTTTGGGTCTCCATTAGGTTTTTTACATTATAGGCATCTACTGACTTTGACTAAAATATCTAACCTTGCCACTGTGAGACAGCTGAACAACATTTTAATCATAGGAAAAATAAAAATCCCTATGGTGTATTGATCCCAAATCCAATGAAATCTGAATTCAAGTTAACAATATATCTTATTCCAAGAAATGTTTTGCATTAGGTCCTTCATGAAAGACTTGGTTGTAGGGTATGAGATCCTCATCTTCTTTAATATGCAGCAAAACCCAGCATGTTTTATTCAACGAGTCAGATCAGTGAGTGTATTCAGACTATAAATTTGTACATTATGTACAGATAAAAAACATACAATGCCAGGAAACTGGCAAAGAAATTTCCAGTTGATTTTTTTTTTCTTTGTTTGGGTTTATAAAAATAACTGTGGTGCATCAATTATTCCCTATTGCCATGGATACAACTGATACTTTATTATATAACTGTACAGCTGTGCTCAGTTCTAATATGAAAAACAGACTTTTTCATCTTTCTATTTCATAGTTACTGAACTGAGATAATAACATCTCCTTTTATCTATGAAATCAATTTCTTTACCATTCTCTGAACTATTATTGATTAGAATTTCATTATGGCATTTATAATAAAATCTATAGTAAATGTTTCTGTTCTACTACAAGGGTGCTATGGATGAAGGTCATCCTATTATATACTGCATATGCAACAAAATTATATACCAGAAGAGTGCTATGAAAGTTTAAAAGTCAAGCATACAGAAACTACAGATTATTCAAATTCAGGCTATATTGTTTATCTATGTGTTAGGATGCAATCTTCAATCAGATAATTGTTTTCTATACATTATTTCAGATTGTTTTAACTAACAGTAATTCTGACAAAAAAGTTATAATTCTGATTTAAGTTGACAAAATATAGTTTTGATGAGTTTTTCTGTAGAAATTATCGCTATAGTGTGGAAACCTTTGTGCACATGATTAAATGTTTCCTCACAGCAGTGCTGGACAGTAATCCCACTTTACAGGTAGGGATCTAAAAGATTGTTGTTTCTGTGGATTGTGAAATTAGAGCCCTCCATGACCTGATTTTTTTATTCCAAATACTTGAGCTCGTGGTATTTGAACAGTTCAAAGCCTTTCTCTTGCAGACCTGGCTCCGAGAGGGCTCCTGCTGGGGAGCTCTGACACCGAGGAGCAGGCAGGCAGCGGGATCCTCTGGGGAGTCTGGTGTAGAACCCCCTTGCTGCTTTGGCAGAGGCAGGACAGCATAATTCTTAGTGAGTTACCTCTCCATCCCTTCAACACTTACATCCGAGTCCCCATGCTTATCCAAGTCTCCTGCTGAAACTTTCAGATCTGATCTATACCCCTCACCTGTGTGACAGACTTTAGCTGAAGTAGGATATATACTGGCTATTATCCTTAGCCATGTTTGCTATAAAATCTTGGTGGTATTGACAAGCTTAGACTATTGAAGTAAATGATATTTTATATTGTACAGATATTTTTGAATTAGTTTTAGAAAAGTAGAAATAAGTAGGAATAGTTTTAGTCCTTCTTGTGTTATAAATAAAGTACTTTTTTACTTGCGTAGGACTTTCAGTAATAGTGCAAAGTAATAATACCAGTGAGAAAGCAGAGATTCTCACATATCACTTGTGGTTGATGTGGCAGAAGGGAGAAAAAGTTTGGAGAGTAAGGCCAAAATGGCAAAGATAACTCATGGAGCTATGCCCAATTATAGGTTGGGGAAAAGTACTGACACAAAAAGACTTTCACATACTTATTCCCAGCATCATTAGTGTCGGGTTTAATATGTTTTTTCAATATGTTGTTTTATTACATAATTAGTGTAGGGTGTGAAAGGGGAAAATATATTTTTCTACTTACATATAAAGGTAGATTTCTAATATTAAAAAAGCCAAAAGAATTATAATGCTGTCTTAATGGTCATGTGCTGCTCATATGCCGAACCATAAATGCTCCAAAATGTTACAATGAATTGAAGCAATCACACTTCTCTGTTTTAGAAAAATTGGAGAAACTAGTTAAGGTGATGCTCTGTATGTAAGTCTATATTTCCTTATTTTCATTTGAGTAAGAACAGATCACAGAAACCCATACAAGTATGCAAATATATGAAGCTATTAATACTTGTAGATAAATGTACTGTTAAATTGATTATCTCTGTATAGCTATAAGCCAGCTCTTTACATATACAGAGGTATGTAATAAATTTTGTCAGTTTGAATGGTTTATTGCCTTATATAGGTACTTCTTCTTCTTGGATGGCACTGCCACAAAGGACATAATGAAAGAAATTAAACTTGTGGTGACCTGGTTTAATAACTCTACTTATGCTTTCTCCCAGGCACTAGAGATTCTTGGGAAAGAGTGATACCTGTCTACGCATACACCAATATTGCTTCAGCCATGAGCACACTGGGGTATGGATCCCTCTTTTGGCTGCAGTAGCCCCACTGAGGGCAGTAAAGGTGCTGCTCTAGCGTGCACTTAGGTGACAACCAGCTCCAGTCCAGAAAAGGAGGAATAGAGCAAAAAAAAGAAATGGAGGAATAGGGCATTAAGTATTTTACAGTAAATTGGGAATCTTTTTTTAAGTTTTAACAAGTTCAGTGGCTGGTTAGGATCTTCCTGAATATCAGTTTATGACTTCATAGATAATAAAAAATAATTAGAAATACCCTGTGGCTCTATGTTAATGTGCCTATGGTGCAAGAGAGATGAGTTAGAGATTCTAATTGCAGAACCTTGTTTTCAGTTACTCATCCTTATTCCTGAACTTCTAGGCTTTGCTGGGAGAAGGTACCTGAAGTGAATGTTTTGTTTGTACTGCTGAGTGGTTACAGTCCCATTAGTTTTTAGGGTGAGACAGGAGACTTCTGTTTATTCCACTATTAGTGAGGGATTGACCTACACTGGGAAAATTCTGCTTTCCCGTTTGCTTCATATAAATCTGTCTTGCCTCCTATGTACCTAAATTAGGGCATGGTTTTCATTTCAAGTGCCTGAACTACAGCTTACTAAAGGTAAACTTTAATGTTCCTGAGATCCTTTAAGATTCATAAATTCCCTAGTCTGAAGGTGAGGGCTAATGACACTTGAAGACTGATTAACCTCAAGGCACTTGAGGGGACAAAGCTGTGCGTAACTGTTTTTCAAATGCCCTGTTATTAGAAAGGACCACAAACAAAAGCAAGGGTTAAGTTGCAATCATGTTTTAAGGCACATGTACTGGACTGGGGAGTTGTTTTAAACCTATCACAGTTTGCAGCAATTGGAAACCAGCATTATCACAGCAATTAGCCTTGGGCATAATCTTTCCTCTCCTGTTTAGATCATATATCAGCACCAGTAGTGCATGTTGTACTTGTAAGTAATGTACATCAAGCCTATTCCACTGTCTCATTTTTCCATCATAATGCCTATTTGACAACCTATTTAAAATGGGTTTCATTTTACACAAAATAATTATTCATATATTAATTGTGCACTCTTCTTTTCTACATTGCTCTTTGTTATCTGATTATGTTGAATACAATTCTGTATATTACTGACTTCCAATTCTGTTACATACTAAACTGAGCCATTAGGAATCCTGTTTATAATGGTGTCATTAAAAATGATGTGCTGCCAAGAATATCTTATAATGATAGTAGGGAATGTGTGTTTTCAGAGATATTTAATGGCTATATGGTTTTAAACTGCAATGGAATATTTTAATGGATTCCAATATAATAAATTAATCATATATTGCTTGAATTAGTTACAGTATATTCATGCTAACTCTGTTTTATGGAAAACTGCACAGTTAGCTCTTGAATATTTTTTCCCTGTCCCAGCCTTTGGCTATTGCTCAGGTTTAGATTTTGTATAAGTATTTATCTGAAAGATGTTTTTCTGGATGAAGTTTATTTCACTGGATTTGTTGCATGATTAAATATGTGCAATACAAAATACAGAAGTGAAGCTTTTTTATTTTCTGTACTGTTAGCTCTCTACATTTTCAAGGTGTGTCAGATTAGGCTGTGATTTATATCAGAGTGCCTAACTGAAATAATTATTCAGTATTTTTAGTAGGACAATCCACTGAGAAGAAGAAAATTTGTTAAAATTTGCTGACAAGACAAGAGCAAAATTTGGCCATATGGCCAAAGAGGTAAGATAAAAATTAAGCAATGTGTACCTGTTCCCCATTTAATTAAATAAGGACAAACAAATGCTGCTTTAATTTGTCTTTTTATCCTCACCTTTATCTAAGGATACTGAGCCTCCATCTGAATTGAAGAATGACTTATGGATCATAAACTTGTATTTTTACTTTACAGTGATTTTTCGTATTGAAAACCAACTTAAATCTTAATAGAATTTGAGAAAATAATACTTTATTATTCTAGATCACTATTTTAATATAGTCCCCTTGGGAATTTAAAAGGAAGGTGATAGGAGGACATGCATGTCTTTGTCATTATGGCCCTTCTTTCTGTCCATAACTTCAGAAGCATCAGAAGTTACCTCATCCTGGACAGACTTGTGCCCTTTTTCCTGCAGGTTGCCATATCAGCACTTCTCCCAGAACAATTATTGTATGTAGTTGTTCTCAAACTCTCATTTGGAGTGAAGTGAGTTTATCAGAGATGTATTAGTCTAATTCACTTTTGTCTGAACTAGAGTTAGGGCTGAATATGTAAATGAGTATTCTGAACCAGCTAAGAGGGTTAGGAACCTTTTAAATTGGAACAGTATGTGTGAACAGCTGCAGGTATTTATCACTTCATTGTCATGTGTTCTTTGCTCTTGCAGCATGAGACACAGGTTGCTGACTGGAGTATAATCTACACTATTTCACTGCAGAAGTTGTGTTGTGATTATACATGTCCCAGAAATGCACTGGGGTTAATGACAGTCTTGCACTCTGACCCATATGATTTTTTTTTGCTTTGTTTAAAAAAAATCTAATTACAAAAACACATTAAATATCATGCAAAATAACAGATTAGAATCCAAATTAACATTAGGCTATTAGCCTAAAGCTACGAATGCAGTGGCTGAACTTTGCAAAAGGATTTTAATAGAACTTTGACTGCCTTGATCATGGATCTTTTACATTAAATTTACATTAAACACATTATTAAGCAAAGTAATAATCCTGTGACATAATTCTGATTAATAATATGAAGTATTGCACAATGAACTTGGAGAGAAAGTTCATTCTTTTTGTTTTGATTATCATTTAAGGAGACACATCAGGCTTGTATATTTGTGCTATTTTCTATTTAGCTATAACTGTGACCCAGACTTGGAATGCACAAATAGTTTTCATTGATGTCTTAAAAAAAAAAAAAAATCAACCCCAAAACATTATGGACTTTTCCTATATTGAAAATATTTCATTGAGAATCTTACATTTCTCAATTCTTCCAACAATACTGTGCTCAGAATAGCACCTCATATTGTTTCTTGGTACATTTTCAACAGTAGCAGGAGCCACCCACATGAAAGGTGAGATTTTCCAAGGAGCTCAGCACCTGATAGCTTCCCTAAATGAATCTTGAAAAGGATTTGAACACAGATGTCAAATACGTGAGAGACCTTTTTTCCATACAATCTTTCATTCCAGTTACAATATCCATTTCCAAGTGGGTCATTGCTCATTAGTCTCATGATAGGAACAATGGGCTGGTTTTCAGTGGGTTAGGTTGGGATTGGAGATTTATACTCTTTAATAGTAATAAATGAATATTGAAAATCAACCTAGCATTATGCAATTGTAAAACCATCATGGTACAGGATTTCTTTTTTAAAAATTGTACATCTTAATGGATTAAAAAAGGTTAGGAAACACTGAGCTGCATAACAATAGTGTGATAGCTTGGTGTCTCCTAATGAGATACATAAACAGTCTGCAAATGCTGCAGGAAACCCTCTGCTGAAAGGAGGTTCATAAATTTCAGCCCTGTGGGATTAAGATGACTCCCTGCAACTCAGATACAATCACCTAGAGACAGATTTATGGCTTAAAACACTTGTTTGATAGTAGAAACCAAAGTCTTTGAAAGATAAAGGATGGCTGAGACTGTCAGTGCTGCAGATGGATGTTAGGAGGCTGAGAACCCACTTCTGGTTGGGGGCTCCTCAAGAGGATGACAGGACAAATCTGTAAGGGAGCAGACCCCATCCAAACCCACCAGAATGGCTGGAGTTCTGCCTAGGCACAAAGCAAGCCTAGGGGGCAGAAATACACTATCTTTGAGATGTCAGCAGATGAAGGGGTTAAACAAGGCTTTTTAGCACCCCTGTCTTAGATTTCAATGCCTAAATTTTATTTTCGTTCTTGTCCAGATCTAGGCCTGATACACTGAGATGAAATGGGTCAGATACATATCCAGGATATGTATCACCAGAGGGCAGTGCTAAACTGAGAACTAAAATTTTATTTTGATGTGTAATTCGTGTGTACCGAAAAAAGCTGCTTTTGTTCTGCCTCAAATATTATTAGTTAAAACCATATTTTATAGGAACTAGTGTGTGTCTGGTTTTAGGAGCAATGAGAAACATAATGTTTTTAATTGGTGCAAGGGAAAGAACATAAGACATTACTTGTTGGAGTTCAGAAAGGAGATTTTGCACTTAACTGCTCAGAACCTGAAAGATATTTTGTTAGTGCTTCTCCTTAAGGATGTGGCAAGATTCAAAAACTAAATTATTTGACACATTCTGTGCTTAACCTCCTCAGAACCCCTTGTTCTCTCTGTTTAGGTGGTGGGGAAAAACATGTTCTGCTCCTAGTCTGTGCTGCTCATCCAGGGAAAAGAAAGAGTCTTGCTTCAGAAGCTGTGGCCAGAGTCACGTACAGAGGCTCGGCACACCAAGAGTTACTGTGATTTGCATAAAAATGCCAGTAAAGTGCAAACGCTGCTTCATTAATATGAATGAAGTTCACAGGATATTTACAAATTACACAAAGCCCCCCATTTAAAAATATATATATTTGATGCAAGTCACACCCCATGTGTGTGAAGCAGTTTCTGATACTGGCATAACATGGCGTGACAATAAGTAAATAATAATGGTTGTGTTCCTCTCCATTGGACGGGGCACTGCCAGGGCCAGATGCAGCGCTGGATATTGGCTGAAATGAGCCCCAGTACAGCAGCCCCTGGTAATAGGCTTTGTCAATATGAAGCATGCTCCAAGAGCAGGGACTTAAATCTGCATGAGGAAGTGGAAAAAGGTCAGATTGAAAAGGATGTGTCTTCAGCAGTGATACAAGGATCCTGCCTTTCCTGGGAGCAGCGTACACAGGAAATAATGAGAGAATGAAACATTAAGAGTATTTTATTAATGAGAGACTGCTTTCTCGTTAGTCTGTGATAATGAGACACATGATGTGTCTGTGGAAATAGGAATCAAAACTGTGGTCTAGTACACAGTAGAATCATATGAAATTATATCAGGCATTAAGACTTCCTCATAAAGAGCATACACAAGTAAATCTAGAGAGCTTTATGCACAGAAAATGATTCTTATCTTTCTTTTGCACTTGTGAATCACCCACGCGAGAGTGTGTTTTGTCATGAGCTGAATGAAATATAAAATCTTTCTCTGGATAATATGCATTAATCATGAATTTTTCTGTTATGAAAACCACAGTATCACAGCTAAGTTGGAAAATTAACTACATCAACTTCACTTAGAGCTTAAAGGCATTTATTTTAAAATACTGCAATCTAATCCAGGAACACAGTGCTCTGGTGGTATCACAGCTATTTGGCTTTACAGCAATGAGCTCATCTTTTCATGAAGAATTACATTCCTAACCAATCCCACAGATTAAAACAATATCATGAGGACTAGGCCATTTTTTACACTTTAATTACTATTGTAAACCTGAATATCAAAATATAATTTTATAACTATCGGGATTGTTCACTTACATGATGTGAAGAATGAGAATTTGAAGAGTTGGGTGGTCTGTGTTTTATTTTAATAAGAGGCAAAGCTATATTTTTCTATGGATTAAGTCCAACACAGAGAGAACTGTCAGTGTGAAAACAATAGAATTTATCTCCACTGATGTAGCTTGACATATGAACAAGAGCCTGAATTGTTGCCATGGCAATAAATGTGTAGGACTTATGCATGCATTTTCTGCTATAGGATTTTGATTAATGGCATTGACTAAATAGTCTGAACTAGAAGAAACACTGCAGCAGGCCTGAGAATAGAGATGGCCTGGAACGGGTATGCACACCCTACTGCACACTTTTACTGGAAAAATAAACTGTGGTTGAAATCGGAGTTGTCAAGTCTCCAGTAAAATATGAATCGAGGATTTAGCACTTACACTTAGTGTGAGAATTCAAAATGAAAAGACAGTCTTTTGAAAAATGAACTGCTGGAACACTTTTCTATTTTCATATATGATATTTCTTCTTTTAGGGTGAACGGTTTGAATGATACAAATAGTACTTTTCCAACTTTAATGGCTGTGGGCTCAATACTGGTCTTGATTCTGAAGACAATAAAGGATCTAGCTTTGATTCATTCATTAAGGTATTGAAGCAGTGGGAGGGCAGAGGGTCAGTGTCCTCCTGAGCCAAGGTCTTCACTGGGTGTAGGGAAAAGTGGTTTTCTGGGACTGCGGCAAGATACAGAGCACCTTGTGGAAGATGGTTTTATTAAAGGAATGATCAGAACTTACCAGAAGGGCCCCTACATAACACACCCTTTGAATTCAAGTGGATCTGATGGAATCTGATGCCTGTGTTTGTGTGGCTCTGTATACTTAGATATAGTGCATTTGCAATGCTCAATGTATTTATTGTGAAAGGAATGGAAAGTTCTAACTACTGTTTTACAAGCTGTACTTGCACTAATTTTTCAGTGACTGCTGGAGCGCATGGCTACTAATTATAAGTATATGTGTGATTTAGAAACAAATTAGGGAACTCTGCAAACAATTTAAAAACAATTCTAAAAATACAAAAAGGTGCAAAACATAGTTTTCATCTAGAATATGAAGATACTCATTCTTACATGATTTTAAATGTATTTTATTCCCATATTTGTTCATTACAAGAGCTATTTCTGTTTAATCAAGGGTTCAGCTTTTCTCCAGCTCATCATCTATTCCTAATCAACCCTGTCAAGGAATCAGGCTGCTGAATTTGTGATGTTGCTATCATTTCTATGGTAATAGGATAGTTGATGAGCAGAGTGTTATTGCTTCATTGTAGGATCAGGGAAAAGAGAGACTGGACTGTGTGGGAGGCAGTTAACAGGGACACAAGTCACTGTAGTTGGAGAAAACAGAAACCCGGGAAATGATGGCCAATTAAAAGTATTTTTGTGAAAGGATTCCTTTCCAATTTGCCTCAATTTGAAGTTTTCTCTTATTTCATAAGCTCATCAGTACCTTAAGAATGCTTTCAGAAATACTAAGTATGTTTCAGTACTTTTGCCATTATACCTTATGCTATAGTTTTTTGATTTGTGCCTCGTTAACTGCTAATTGTGTACTTTTAAGCCAAGAAGATGCTAATTACTTTAGCGTTTTGAAAATATGAGTTTACCTGATCCTCATGCTCCCAGTCTCTTAGTGGCATCATTTACCTCACATTGGAATATTTGTCTCTCCAGTGGGACATGGCAATGGACCGTGTTCCTTGTGGTGCAGCTTCTGAAAGAGTAGTGAAGGAATCTCAGGCTGATTTTCGTGCTTGAAAACTTGGAAGCAGAGGGGGGAAGAAAGTTTTAATGGAAGACCACCATGTTGGTTCCTGGATCTCTTAGCTGAATAGTGCTGCTCTTTTTGGCTTCCATGCCATCTGCTACTGAATAGTGCACATGACAAATATAACTTTATCTTTCTGTCTTTTTCACAACTCTTCCAAAGCAAGTAAGGAGGAAAGGCATACAAAAACAACCCAGGATTCTTATTTTAAGAATAAGAATGTTTAATTGTCTTGTACTTTCAGGATTGTTAGTACGTTGTGTGGTCTATTATTGTGGAACTCCTCTGTTTCTGGCACCTTTCATGACTTACAAAGCTCTATTCCCTTTCATGACTCAGGGTCCAAGTGTTCCTTTCATGTAACAGGATAGATATTTCCCCTTCCTCCATCCAAGGTGTCCTTCAGCTGTACTGTTCTCAGTGCAGGAGGAAAAGGGGAAAAAAAAGGATTCCAATGAAACTAACTGTATCTGGTATATCAAATAGCTATGGGATGACCTAGTCACGGGGAATGTAAAGCCACGCAGTTGGTGCTGATCTTCATACTGAAGACCTAATTAGGGAAGATCCTGAAGAGACTGTTTTACTTTCATCTGATCATGAATTGGGTCGGTCTTACGTGCGGATACTCATTCAAATCCATTTCAACTTAGGTAAAAAGCAAAAGTCAAAGTGGCTATTCTGTAGTTATTGGTAGCTAGTTAGCAATGAAGGGATTAATCATGGTGCTTACCAGTACCTGAATGTGAATAATGGGTTGTGTACTGAAAAGCCTTAAAATAATTTTCTCATTCATCTCCCTTGGACTTTCAAGGGGATACTCTAACACAACCCCCACTGTAGGCCAAAGGGGTTTGTCTATCAAGACTGGGGATATCACAGCACATTCATATGTTTGACAAGTTATCACCTTAATAAGAAGATTGTCAGAGACCCTCCAGCTCTTAAGCAAGAGGAGAGACCAGGCCAATTATACTGATTCAGTCTCAAAAAATAATGGACTTGAATGGAATTCCAAAGCCTACTAATGGACCCTGGAAGTGAATGAGAAGCTGAGGAGTTAGTGAACCATTGTCATTGTACATTGACCTTTGCATGCCCAGGCCAGCAGTAAGTACTGTGATCAACACTCTGGTTCTCAAATGGATATCCTCTCCATATTGCATAGATTATTTCAATTTTTCTGATCTCTGTTGCCAGATGAGAAGCAGGAATAGGAATTCAAATGACAAGGGCAAGAAAACTAATGTTGTGAGATTAAGCAAATAATCCCTTCTCCAGAGGCTATACTGAAGTTGCATTACAAATTTATCAGGTTTAAATCTGCTATAGGATAATTTTAAGAAGAATCTAGTTAGTCTGACATAAGAGGATGAAGCCAGGCTCTTGTTGGTGATGCCAAGGAATAGGAGGAGAAGCAACAGGCACAAACTGTGCACAGGATGTGGAGTGTCCCTAACTGGAGGTATTCAAGATCTGTCTGGACACAACCCTGTGCCATGTGCTCTGGGATGGCCCTGCTTGAGCAGGGAGGCTGGACCAGCTGGTCCCACTGTGGTCCCTTTCAACCTCTGACTCATTCTATGATTCTGTGAAATGTCCCAAGCCTTGTATGATGGGTTTTTAGGATGGGCTGTAGAACTGATACCATACATGAAGGATCCTGTCATATAGGATGTAGGACTCCAGACTGCAGGGAATGTAACAGTAAACTCTGTAGCTGGTCACTTCTTCCCTAAGCTTCTTAACTGTGACGTCCTGCAAAATGAGTCCTGTATTTGGTCCTTTTCAGTCCTGTATTTTGGTCCTACTTTCAGTAGGTACTTGACTCCAGATTCTGTGTCTGCAGTATTTGTGATTCTTGCAAGAAAAGAGGAGCTGGAAGTGTTCAGTAGTGCATGAGAGCAAACTAGCTGCATTGCAGGCATTTAGGTAGAACCTCCAGTGCTATGTTTCTATAACAGATGATCTTTCCACAAGCAGGATTACAGTAGCTGGTTGGAGGAGAATGCATATTCTCAATAGCTTATCTGGACTATGCTATGAACTTTCTCAAAGCAACAAAAGTAGCCCAAACCTCCTACCATGAACTCAGAGCACAAGGCATTTGCTTTTTACCTTAGTTTCAATAAATAACACAGCACAAATAAAGATTCACCAAAACATTATTTCTTGCAATAAGTGTAATGGGGTTTTCACATATCACTGTGGAGGGTCCTCTGAGATAAAGTAGAAAAATCTACAGAAACAAATGATAAGCATGTTTTGGTACTTGCCGATTATGTTTCAACTTAGTTCTTTTAAAGTAATTCGTGCTGTGGTTCAAGGTCTTTCTTAAGTGCTGTCTTAGATAAGAACCCAGAATCAAGGTCTTGCAAGTCTGACATGTCCATGCTGTTTCAGACAATTTTTATTTTATTATTTAGAAGATAAATCTTTGTTCACAGTCACAACTAATAATTTTTACTGTTATCACATATAAAATCCCTTATGAAAGCCGGATATCCATTGCCTCAGCACCATCTAAAATTCATAGCTGTGAGGTCCATATCTCTCAAAAACCTAAGTACAGAGTAGGGAGTTAGGTCTCAGATCAAACAAATCACTCACTGGAAAAATCAATATCCTAAATTCTTGGTAAAATTGGATTTGGTAAACCACTTGAATATTAATAAACACTTATAGGATTCAACTTTTTGGCACTCTTATATAGGTCCATATGAATACACAGCTTTGTGGGTAGAAAGAGAAGCAGAAAAATTATCAAAAAACAATGAATGGTAAAAGGGACTATTTAAAAAAATCTGGCAATTCACCCTTGGATGCTAATTTTCTGTTTGTATAATCAAGAAAACAGGATGAGAACATAGAAATGTGTGATATTCACTAGTGCATAGGATTATTTTTCCATTTTTTTTCATCAGGTTGCTGATAGTCTGTGAATTTTCCTGGGAGAGAGCTTCCTGTGAAAGTATTTCTTTTCTGAAGCCAAGAAAATATATTCTGGAAAATTACCCTGTTTATCTCTACTGATGATGTCTGCCTAGTGAAAATGTTTTTAATTGCCCTTGCCTTCCAGAGAAGCAGTTCTTATCATATCACATTATCATGTAATCTTCCAAGGCCTATAATGTGACATATGGGTTTATTAGTGGGGAACATCTGAAGTGACACAGTTTTAACTGTACATGGAGCTAGTCAAGATGCTTGCAGCCTTTAGGATCAACACAGATGATCGGTGTGAGAACTAATGATTCCTGCTTTTCAAATGTACATAGCTATTCTCAGCTATGTTCATGCTTTGGTGTGGTCTTTTATCTCTCTAAATCAAATAAAATGATAAATTGCATATAGTAATCACATATAGTGTAAATTTTATACCACAACAGGTTTTAATAATAGATTTTTCTCTTTAAGGAAGTACCTTTGATCCAGTCTTGCCAAACAAAAGAGTCCGCCTTAAAAAAAAAAGGGGGGAGGAAAAAAAGAAGCTGTTTCATTTTATATTGGAAAAATACAATGTGACATCTGGAGAATAAATTGTTCAGTCAGCCAGAAATACGCCTTGTAAAAATTGCTTAGGTTTCTGTAACAAGATTATTTACTGCGACTGTTCACCTATAATACAGCACACTTCTGAAATGGACCTTTTATGAAACACATCAAGCACTGTGGAAATGTATTCAGTGCATTAATCTACAACACTATACACTTTACAACACTTTTAGAACAGATTTTGGAACTCAGATCATCTAATGAGACAGAAAGTTTTTTCTTTGTATTCATTCTAGTCACGTTTTATGCGAAGCCCTCGGGATATTTAACATAATGCAATAGGGTTTTTTTGAAAATACAGACAAACAAAATGTATTACTTTTCAGATGACTACTGAGCTCGGACTGTTCTCTCTGCTTATTCCCATTACCTATATGTAGGGCAAATACCAAGTCTATCATTTACTCTGGAGTTTTATAAATATTTAAGCCCCTCAAAACATGTCAGTTTCTAATCAGTTTTGTGTAATTAATAGCAACAACTTGATTATGATCATAATAAAGCCAAGGGCAGAGCCTGATTCTGAGAGGGTGGAATTGATTTGCTGTGGCTCTGAGTGTCTGAAGTCTCACCAAATATTGGAAGCAATAAAAAAGGATGCATTTGTGCCTTGTTTCAGGCCCTAGATATGTAAGGAGCTGCATGTTTTCTGTAACAAGGTGGTTTCTAAGTCTGAATAGAATCGTAAGTAGAGATAACATAAAAGTTGATTGAGGAAACATCCACAACTAACAATGAAAAATTAAATCTTATTAGTGATATTTGTGAGTAACTAATATCTAAATCCCAAGCAAGATGACAGCAATGAAACATTTCTTTCTGCCTGTCAGATAGGTTACAATGAAATTGCAGGAATGTAGGAGGGGTTTCCTGACATGCCGTTCAGAAATGACTGCATTCAAATTGTGAGATAGATAGTGAGTCAGTCAGCAGCAGAACAAACGACAGTCACAAAAGTGGGAATCTTTCAGTGTCTAAACACAGAAGGCAATCTTTAATTGCTGTCTTGCCTGAAAGTATGAAGAGTATTCTCTTGACTGGTAATAACATTACATAAATCACATGTTGGAATGTTTGATTCACAGAGTGGTGCTGTCATACTTTGGCAAGTCTCAAAAAAACATTCTTTTTCTCAAGAAATCCATTATTAAAATGAGAATCAGGATCATAAAATTCCTGAACTGTTGCTTGTCATTGAAGACGTGGGTAGTAAAAGAAACCAGCTGGAGCATAAGAATGCAGCATAAAAGTAAAAGGTAGATAAAAATGCACTTATTTTTCAGTTTAGCTTCCCCTCTGTTCCAGCCATGTGGTTTATAAGATGGTCTTGGCACAGGTAAGCCATAGGTTTGCCTTCAGGTTTTGGGGTAAGCATTCAAGCCTGCCCACATTTCCTGCCACTTCAAGTTGCTTACTATGAACAGCAGGCCAAAATACCCATCAGTTTTACAGCATAGGATGTTAACCTGGAAATTGTAACTGTGGATCATGGTTACTTCCAGTGCTTTATACCAAAATACTGTGGGGTTTTTGTCATAAGATGATGGTATCATGTGGAGAAGGCTAAAATTTGCTGAGTAGAGGAAATGGCTAGTTCTTGAATTTTTAGTTTCTGCTACTGACTCAGTAATTGGTCTTAGAACTTGAATTTCTCCTTGGTAGTCTAATGTTAATTTATCTTTTTTATGGATTTCACAGTATTTTGTATATATAAACTACTGTGTTAGTGATTTTGCTTTCCCTTATATTTAAATGAACCTTTTTTAAGAAGCAGAAGTAATTTCTGGCAGCTTGTGATAATTGAGAGGTGACATTATCAGCTAGAAATTGTTACCTGTCGTCTTGCTTTCAAAGATATTTCTTAATGTTTCTTCTGTCTTGCCACTTAAAATTAAATCATTCCAAGATTGTGAAGTATTTTTCTTCAGAAGCCTTCTGATGTTGTCATTTTTGTCAGTCTTCAGATGTTCAATTTTTGCAGTGCTCTTGACTTCCTGCAGATTTCCTTCTTCACAGAATGCTTTGTGTCATTTTCTAGAAGTGGTGTCTATGTTTACTCCTCTGGTCACCAGAATACCCCTGCATTGGAAGTCATACTGCTTCTTTCCTGGAATAACCTGTGGTGTCTTTGCACTTAGAAATGTCATAATTTATCTCAAGTGCTGCTACAACATTCTTTCATTTTCCACCTTTATTTTACTTGATTGCTTTTACAGTCCACTCCATTTTGCAGTATTGGTGTTTTATTTGTCTTCTGTGTCTTTTTTAATCTTTGTTTATGTTTGGTTTCATGTTCTTGATTGGAATTCCAACTCCCTTACAAAACACCTGACAAGAGATGCACTTTATCTTGTCTCTGATCCTCTAAGTCTATGATATGTTTAAGGAAAAAAAGACCCCAACTATCAGAAGGATACTAGGCATTCCTATGTGCTGGGAGAGGGAGATAGGCAAGGCCTCAGGCCTTTTACCAATCCAGATATTTTTCTATTGCTTTTCAAACTCAGGTAAATCACATTGTGAAATGCAAACCAAATATGAATTGCAGTAGGACTAGGCAGAGAGAAAACAGGGAGGTAAGTAGAGCTTCACATACTGCTGATGCTTTGCTGTACAATTGAATTAAAACTGAACTGGCTGCTGAATGTGTTCATATATGACAATTAGAAATAGGAATCAAAGTTAAGCTAACTTCTTGTGTTATGAAAACTGGCAAGGCTTTTTTATGAACGTACCACTGAAAAAACCATTTCCCTGTACATATTCTACAGATGGAGTGCAGCAAGATGAATTTTCTTGTGGATTCATGGTTATAGCATTAGACAGCCTTTAAAACTTCCAGAGATTTTTCCTGTTCAGTTATGATCCTGCACTGAAGTGATAATATTATTCTTTCTGTGCTCAGTAATCCTTGGTCAGCTACTTGGGCTTACAATGTCATTAATTTTTTTCAAGCCAAGTCCCAATATTAAAATAAAAATCTACTGTAAAAGGATGTGAAATAAACAAGCTTCTGCTCTGTAAAACTTCATATAAAATACACACAGTAAGCCAGTGCTATCATAGTAGCTATATTATTAAGTATACTGTAAATCCCTATATAACAAAATAAAAAGACTACAGAAATGGAAAAATTCAAGAATAATACTTGGAATAGGAAAATAGGTATATTCTGGTATTAAAATTACTACTAGTATGTAACAGCCATTCCTCAAGCCTGCACAACTGCTATCCATAGAATTGCAGAAAGCCAGCCCCTAGTCCTGAAGGAATTTGGTCTTTGGCTGCAGTAGCAGTGTTAAATGCTCAAATGCTTCAGAGCCACTACGAGCTTCACCTCCCCACCCCACTCTCTTCAGTAGATTCTTAAAACCTTGTGGTTGCAGATGTCAAGGAGAGAGGCAGGTTGTGCTAATCTCCTGTTCCCATGCTGTAACACCACTACTCAACAGAGCCCTTTGACCCTTTCCCCTTTCTAAAGCACAGGTGGGCTATGCCTAATTCCTCCCGTGTTTGGAAGGGAAGAGGACACGCCGCTGTGAGAGAACCACGCTGTGCTTTCCTCTTGCAGCCTCCAGCTGACACCTTTCCTTCTTGCACAGGCGGACAAGGAGGGTTGTACCACCCTTGTAATAGTAGACATCTCCTTCCCTCAGCCACATCTTCCCTTGCCACCTCATTCTGGGAACTGGTGAGTGGGGTCTCATGGTTTGGGGAAGGCAAGGGAGGGGTTGGGACCAGCAGAAAGGAGTCTCCTTACTTGACCTAAAACACTGCTCTGGTCTGGCTTCAGGAGTTGTGTGGCAGATCCACAAAACACCTCATGGAGGCTGCACCACCTCAGAAGGTGTACTGGGCTAAATGACAGTAGGAAAGGGAAAGGAAAGGGAAGGACTCAGGTTAATACAAAATGGAGGCTTTGGCCTGGAATGCTGAATCTGTCTGGGCTAGTTCTGAGTAATGCTGGACAGAAATCTGTGTTAGCAGCAAAGGCACCTGTCCAGTAAATGGGAAAGTAGGCAGCTGATTATTAAAGAATGTAACTGAGAATATCATGCTTGCACTGGTAAAAGCAGGAAAAGTGTGTATTTTTTTTAAGAAAAGCTTTTTCCTAGTAGTAGTGTATCCGTTTGCTTATATAGTAGTTCACCTACATCATTGTGAAAAGATGAGTTTTTCCATCAGATTGAAAAATCCAAAGGACTCAGAGAAAACTATTGGCTGAAAAAATGGCAAATGGGTATATTTTTTCCCTGCTAAATTTTTTATCTCCTTAAAGTTTAGAGTAAATGCTCTGAAAATGGTTTTCATGTATAAAATGATTCTAAATACGTTTTTCAAAATGATCTTTTTAACTGGCTATTCGAACACTTGCAATTATTCTGTTACTGTGTGAAAAACCATTTTGCTTAAATAGAAGAAACTTTCAGCTTTCTCATTACATTTTTTTGCAGCTAAAAGCCTGGTTAGAAGTTGTATTTCCCCTGATATAATTGGGAAAATTCTTTTAGTTCTCAGTTCGTAGCATGAATTATGACTACAGAAGGCTTATTAGCCTGATGTGTGTGAGTATTATGTTACTTATTTCTGACAAATCAAAAGCAATGCAATATGTTAAAGAAAAAAAATACAGCATCCAAGAATTAATACTACAGCTTGCTTTTATAGTCCTGCAGAAAAAAGTCCAATCAGGAATTCTGCCTATGTCTACACCTAAAAAATGGCCTAACTTTATAAATAGTATATTTCACATGATAGTTAAACATGTTAAATTTTTTCCTACTTACAGCAAGGTATGCCTGGCAGGAGTAAAAGTTAGAATTGAAGTTCCCAGTCTTCAAATACTTCCAATTTTCAGTTTTTCCAAGCATTTGTAAATACCTTAATCTTACTTGAAAACTTCATTATATTTGTCCTCTTTCAGTATAGCCTTTGTACCTCTCTATCTCACATGTATTCAACAGATTGATCTCAGATCACACAACTCTTTCTCCTCTGCTTCTCTTTGAGACAGATGTAACGAATTCAGGTTTTCTGCTCTAGACATTTTGGTACATCTAATCTACAGAATAATTTGCAGCATTATTTTATAGTTCAAATAATGTTCCCTTGAAACAAAAAAAACACTAATCATTTATTGATTGACTGGTACTGAAATACTATAGATCTCTGGCACAACATAAATTAGTATTTTATATCTGATGCCACATTGCAAAATATTAGCGTTCAGATTAAAAACAACTGCAGTCTGCCAAGAAAAGCTAGATTTAGGGCCAAAGCAATTGGATTTTGAAATACATTTATGCTTATTTTTTAAAGCATTTCAGTTTTGGGAAAATGAAATTGAGGGTAAGCTTTTTGCCTGGTACTGTGCACATCAGGGGTTTACCCAAGGGGATAAAAACCAAGCCATGAAGTTAATTTAGCTTCAGTACTAGACAAAAATCTCTTGGCTCACATAAGCAATGCTAAAGGTTGAGAACAGCTGCAGATCTCTTAAAATCATGCTTTTTCTGCAAATTCAGTTTTTTGTATTTCTATATGCACCATCTATTTATAAATATTTCTATGGCTATGTAGCTTCCTCCTTTTAAATGGGTTATTTTAGTAAACGTTTGATCCACATTGAATTTGTTCAGTTTATTTCAAGGTCAAGATTAAATTTAAAAAGAAAAATGTCTAGAGAGAGAGTCCTTTTTCTTAGATGTTAATAAAAGGTGATCTTTCATAGGAATAGCTAAGTGGTTTGAAATATTATCTGTACATGACTCAAAATATTGAAAATACTTTTTTAAAGTAGTTTAGGTTTTGCTTTGAAAGGAAACCTAACTTTCCTATTAGTTTGGGTTTTTTTTAATGAAAAAGCTAAGAGCTGAGGAAAACCAGTTCCTTCAGAGTGCATTTTTGCAAACACTGCTGAGCAAAACCTACTTTTTTTATAGAATTAAAATAATATTGTCAAAAGCAGAAAAATAAGTATAGAGAACAAAAAAGTTGCAAGCTGCTTAGTCTGTTTCTCTTATTAAAAATGAACAAAATAGATGTTGGTTGTATAGATAAGAATTTTTAAATAGAGATAATTGTTCTTGCTAGGTAGAATTCTGAAACATCTATTGGAAGGTGCTGCCATTATTTGAAAATGGTATCATGCATGGATTTCCCAGAAAGTAGATTTTTGACTGAGTATAATTTAAAACTACACATGATATTTATTTATGCATGCTATGCTAACTGAATTATCGGTAGAAGCTTTTGTAATCACTAGGAAATACCTACTTCTCAAAAATGTCTCATCTATACAGAATTTCATGCATGAGCTCAGGTTGGTCTTGCTTTTCAGTACGAAGCTCCTGTACACATTCTGGCCTGTACCTAAAATATATTTTGAGGAAATAAAATTTGTATATAAAATTCCATGTACCACCTTGATATCACGTTGCAGGAGGCAATTTGTCTGCTGAAATTTCCCAAGTGTTGCTTATACTGAGTACTGCCAGCATCAGACAAGCTGTAGATAGTGTGAAAATGGAAGAGCAGTATGTTCTGATCTGTTGACCCTCATATATTTTTCTTTTTTTCTTTTTTTTTTTGGTACACTTTTATTTTTGCTTTTGTTATTGCAAGGGGATAATTATTTCTCTTTGTTGTCTGTTTAGCTAGTTGATCCAGAGGCTGCTGGTTTGGGGTTCAGGTTTCCAGTTCACCTTGCTGATTGCTGCAGTAGTCAGCCTGCAGGACTGTGGGGTGTGTGGCACCAGCCCAGCAGGAGTGTCCCCAGACAGTCAGTCCTAATAGACAGATACCACAGCAGCATTGATGGCTATAACCTCACTGATGCACCTGGGGAAATGGGAAATGGCTTCATCTTTGTGAAAACATCAGAAGTTGCTTGCAAATTTCATAGAATGATTGCAACAATGCGTGCTCTTCATGCCTAGGGAACCTCTTTTACCCCTTGTACTGAGGGTCTCCTTCATCCCAGTGTGTTAGTGCACAGAACAATGCCAAGGCTTTTCTTCACCACTTTCCATTAGCATGCTATTTAGATTAATAAATTAATAAATCAGATTTTTTTTCAAGTGTCAACTGAAATGGAGGCTTAAGTGTTCCAATTTTAAGACATCATTCCTGAGAAGAGCTACCTACCATGTAGGGCCGGATATCACAGTGTTACATAATATAGCCTGTGTGATAGTACTGCTTGATGTTGTCACCTGCTTGGCTTCTCGTGTGTGCGGAGATATCCCAACATCTGCCTTTTCACAGCTGCATGATTTGCTTCTCACAATGTCACGATAATACATTTTCACTACTCATGTATATAATTATCTTGCCTAGTACTTGAAGTTCCCTAGTGTAAAATATCAAGTAGAAATACTCATATTAACTAGTGTTATCAACAAGATAGAAAAAATGTTTCTTGAAATTCTTGCTTTATTTTCAAGCTGTGTTTTGGTGATCATTTACAGTCATCAACATGACACTGCACTCCCTCCCCGTTACACAGAACATGCGTGCCTGCCCCCATGTATTTTAACTCTTAAATGATGGAGGGCATAATTTCAACTATGAAAATTCTATTTAGATATAAACTACACAGCACTGCTCTATTAAGAACCATGCTAGTAACACTGAGTGAATTAAAAGTCTATTCAAGCATTTATTTTAAGAGGCTGTTTAATTAACTGATCTTACATTATTAGTTATCAAAACAGAGCATGAGTATTCATGATGAAGAATTATTGTGTTTTGCCTTCTCTTTGGCAGTTAATTAATAATTTTGAGAAAAAAGGTCCATTTTTCAATAACAGCTGAAGCTCCAATTTTGCTTTATTTATCGATTCTATCAGTGTTGTTTTTTGATAACCCTCCCTGTTAACACCACAAAGAAAAGGGAGGGCGTGGACCAAAACAAAGAGTACCTATCACCAATATGTAGTAAGGCTATTTAGGGAGACAAGTTCACTCCAGCACAAAAGGCACAGTTACACCGATGTATTTCCTGAATCATTAGGGATATGAAGTGACTCTTGGACAATTACATCAACACTGTATTGGAAAATACTGTTCTTTTTAAGCTGAGTGATCCTATAATGATCTACAGTGTTTTGAGGCCAGAAAAGCAGTCAAAAATAGTAGCAGTAAAAATAAAGTAAGAGCTTTCCTTTTTTGGAAGTTAATTTTTGCTTCATAATTCCACTTCTACAATAGATACATTGTGACAGTTTTAAACTTCTGTGGGAAGGGATAGATGTTTAAAATATCCTGGTAGTACCATGACTGACCCCCAAGAAAAAAAAAAATGTAGAAAATATGTTTTCCAGGCTCTGCCCCTTTCTCTTAAAATCCACAAAGAGCATCACTGTTAGAATGGAAAATGAGTATTTATTTTGGAAAATTGCTTGCTTTTTGAATAAGTCATGTTGCACAGGGTAGAATGGAATAACATACATCATAAATTAATGCTGTTAAAATGAATACTTGATATGAATCCTGGGAAATGTTCTTTGCCATCAGTGTTTGAAAAAAGTAGGAGCTGTGCAGAAGCCAAACCAATTTGCATTGCTTGAAAACACGTAGGTTTCCCACAACTGATGAATTAGCAAACACTTTGGATCAGCTCCATCTTGTAGTGTTGTTAGCGTTTACCTAAAAAGCAATAGTGCAAGAAGGTACAGTGTGTGATTTCGAAGTAAATCAATACTGAAGTTCAATGAAGAATTGTAAGTTAGAAGAGCAAAAAGAAATGAAATTCTGTGGACCTAAACACCTGACATATATCGTATCACTGAGCATAGGCCAACAAAGGTTGTCTAATATACAGTTTCTGTACATTTGTGAGGAGATATTTCTTTAATTTTGTTAAAGTTTTGTATCCTTCCTAGGCCAAATTGTGAGCTACAGCATCTCTCCAGTTTTTGGACCTGTCCTTGCAATCATCAACCTTTTCCCTTTTCTTTCTTCTCCTGATTCTATTCCATTTATGTCTTGTGCTATCCTCTGCCATCACCCCCATAAATGGCTCAGTTATTCTCAGTAACTGAAATACTCTGATTTAAACATTTTTATGTTCTGTGATAAATTGTCCAAGCAGCTACTTACTGCCTTTCCTATATGAATTAGTGTTTTATTTTTCCACTCAGAAGAAAAATGCTCTTTAGGTTAACCACTGTAAATCGTGCATGTTGTTTGGTTAGAATGGGCAAACATCATTCTTGAGCACCACTGTCACTGAAAAAGAAAGACATGCAGCGACCTTTCCGGGCCCTGTGACTTCAACATTTAGGAAAGAAATGTAACAGACCTTTACTCTTTATGTGCAGGACCACATTTTTCCAGTTTTTTTAACAAAACAGTTGCTGTCCTTTCTAGTATGACAACTGCCATATAGGATTGTTTCATGATCAGCATTTAAAAATGATCTGATGACAGTAAAAGTAGCTGGTCGAGATGGAGGAAGCAAAAAAACCACTCCATATGGAATCTCTCCTCAGCTGTGGCTGTGAACCTCAAACAGGAGTAACTGGGAAGCCCCTTAGTTTGCTCCCTTCCCTTCAACTCCCTGACCTCAAACTTGTCTTCATCCACTGGGTAGTGTAAACTCATTCCTTCAGCTTTATAGCCATAGAGAGTAATTGAAACATAAGCACTTGGGAATTACCTTACTAAAGGAGAGCTCTAGTTTTGATGTCCAACATTGACTAATAGGGGTCATCTGTGAAGTGCTCATTAAGTTTGTCTTAATATCTGAAACACAGAGTTTTAAATCACTTCAAATAATTCTTTGTCAGCATTAAGTAAAATTGTTTCAACCACTGTGTATCTCAAGAATTTGTCTGTGTGAAATCTAATCCCTCTGTGAATCTTCTTTAATTTATGGCCTTAGTAAAATGCTATGGCAAGGAGTCCCAAAATCTAATTATGTGTTGTGTGAGAAAAATTATTTTCCTTTTATCAGTTCCTAATTTGCCCCATTTCAATTTAATAACTAACTCATTTTGTTGTATTATGGAAGAGAAGAAGAAAAGCTCCCAGTTGACCTTCTTTATAGCTTTCATTACTTCTTAATACACTTTTTGTCATGCCTGTTCCTATTTGTCTACTTCTCAAGAAAATAAAATAAGTTTAAAAGGCAATTTATCTAAGAGGCTTTTTCCCTTCCATCATATTTGTCTTTCTCTGAACCCCATTTCTTGAACATCCCTTATGAGATGCAGAAAATCTATACATGTTTTAATCCTCATTATTTCATTCTATTCCTTCTATAGAAAATCTTTTTTTTTCTTTTTATGAAGTCCTGCTACAGGCCAACCTGAAGGTCTTTACAGCATTGGTCAGGTGCCTTTCCTGGATTATATCAGCTCAGAACTTGGTGAGATGAATGAATAATTTCCACTGCCTCCACAATGTGCATTAGTTTTCATTTATCAATACTGAATTTTTTCTGTGGTGGCTTTGGCCTAGATTTGGATGATGTTTACAGAAACCTTAGAACTTGAGAAACCTGAGTAACTTTATTGTTTAAATTTGACTGCCTTGTTTATTTTTAGTTCAATAACTATACCAAACACCAGATTTTGTCATCCTTAAGCACCATTAGTGTTTTGTCAAAATAAGACAAGATTAGAAGCTTGACAGAATTATGAAAAAAAAAAAAATCCCCATTCTTTCTTCACTGTTTAATTGAATCAAGGAATTAATGTATTTTGTGGCCTTTGGACACAGCATTTTGGGACTATGAGAAAGGACTTGCATTATTCTGATCCAACAAGGACTTTCTAATCTGGTTTGGTTAACTTAGGGGAGACTCAAGATTTGTAAGGAACTGCCATGATCCCTTGCATCAGGACTTCACTGAAATGACCTTAGTGTTGATTTCATCTCTGAACTCCATGTTAATGTAAATGACCCATTATAAATTAATGATTTACTGCACATTCCACTCCATTTCTTTATTTGTTACTCCCAGCACAATGGCTGACAAATTTAATTCAAAAGCTCTAGAAAACAGAACCAGACATCTTGTGGTGTTATCCAGATTAAGGATCCTTTCTGAGTTCAAGATCCTTCACCAGTGTTCCTGTGCTCCATTTGTAGGGCCAGGGAAAGGATGCCAGGGTGTCTTCATCATCCTGACGGTAGAAATTTGCTATAGCTCAGCAAGAAGGCACTGAACTGCTTACAAGTAGTCCAAGAGCCCTTTCCTTGTTCATATTTCATGTGACACATAGATTACCTTCTTGACTACTTATATTTCCTCACTCTAAATGCTGTGCTATTTGTCTGATGTGCATCTTAGTCAGGATTCAGCGTAATTCTTATGAATTGATTTAACAATCTTTGCCATGTGGTTATTGAACTCAAGAGGTCTAAATCTCTCTGTCACTGAGCTGCACTGTTCCTAATCACATAGCACTGCTTCTTCTTCACCTTTGTCGGCTCTCTAGTGTCACTGGTGCGTTTTTGGCACTAAATCTGCCCCTGCTGCTCCCTCGACAGCCTCATTAACTTTATCCTGAGGTGTGGATTTTTGTCAGTAGCCTTTTCTGAACCCAATCTCATCAGTAGATCAATTGTAATTGTACTCTGAAATGGTGCTTGTTGCGATTATTAAAGCTAGAGTATTTATCCATCTGGTTTTAGGGACTTGGGTGCAAGTAGTACTTGTTCCTCCTGCTTTACAACCTCCTGACAGGGGCAGTTATTTTTAGGTGAGTAACTTAGGTTGTGAGCATCTGATGTATAAGAACTGCTTACAGAGCAGGAGTGTGTCGTTACAGAGTGTGTACCTGCACTATATGAGCGCTCCCATGAATTCCTCATTTTGTTCTTCACTGACACTGGATCTGCTTAGTTTCAAGGGCATTGCAGAGTGGCAGTGGGGGTGGGATGTAGAAGGCAGCTTGCTGCTGACAACTCTGGCATAAAAATTCTTTGTAACATACATAATTTGGATACCAGGCTGAATTTTCAATGGTAATTAACAGGTTGAGTAACCTCAGCAGTTGTTTATAAAGTACCTGCAGAAGTTGCTCTCTAGAGGGTGGGCATTTTAGTGTTGAGCAATTTATACTCTGGCAGAGTCACTCTGTGAGCAGCACTACACCTAGATCCAAATTCACATTGAATTTAGGTACAATCAGGTTCCTCATAAAAGCATTAGAATTATTATGAAAGAATGTTCTGTGATAAATTTAGAACAAAATGGGAACACTAAAAATAACAGGTTTTGTATTTCACATAAGCATTTTTCTGTGGAAAAATATTGGTAAAAATATGTTTAATTAATATTCCTCTGCCCCAGAAAAGTGAACCTATTGCAGAAGAGAACAGCACAGAAAGCTTGTTTTGAACGCGTATACTAGATCCTATGAGCTTTAAAATATGCCAACATTTGGCATGTTGCTAAGGGCATTATGTGAGCATTTGTATATATAAATCACAGAAAATCACTACTGCAATAATTGTTCATCTTGCTTTCCTGAGATTCTTAAGCTGGTTTAGTAGAATTAGTGTCACATAATGTGTCTGCACACAAAATGGTCAGAAAACTGGTGGTATCTTTAGGCCACATAGTGAAAAACAGTCCTGATCAGACTGTGAAATCTTGTATCTTTAAATGGTGACCAAAATCACCTTCTAACACAGAGACCCAGGACTAATGAACTGCATACAATAAGCCACAGTCTGAGGGGTCCTATTCAAACAAGCTAAATAAGTGCAAGAACCATAGGGTTATTTCAGCCTTGAAGGAGAATTCCATGTGCTCTAGAATACTTGAATGCAACGTAATTGTAATTTACACCTCTGAGTCCCAGGGCTGTTTGGAACACTGAGCAGGCAGGGGGAAAGTCTCCATAAAGTGAGAGCCCAGCAACACCACAGGGGCTGCACGTGCAGCTATTGACACCTACCCCTGGCCTCTGCTGGCCATTTGTGTCCCATTTGAAGCTAAAGAGCTAAAGCAGCTGGGCAATTTTAGCATGACAGAAACCAGCTAGGTGCAATTGTATTTTGAAATGCTAATAATAACCTTTAATAGATTTCAACTAGCAATTGGTATAATTTAGCTATAGTGCTGCTGCAGAGGTAAGAAGAGCTGGCCAAGTTACACAGGCACCGTGATGTGTTTCAAAAGCACTTCCATCAAACCATCCAGATTCAAGCAGATATCACTATTGATTATCACTTATTCTACTGTGACTACTAAAGAACATAGCAAAATGTTCCAACACATACCAAAAAGGATCATAGATTTTCTCTTTCAGGTTTGACTGGGAATAAAATGTGCTTCAGTGTATTTGTATGGAAACACGTATAAAGGAAAGGAAATGGAGCAGGTTGGATTTGTTCTCAGGGGAAAAAGCTTAGGACATGAAGCCTAGTAATGTCTCTTAAAATATCTAAGAGTACAATAAAGAAGGTTTGAAAGAAGTCAGCAGTATTAAAACTTTGCAGCTTTCATATGCATGTATTCAGCAGTACAGAGGTAATAACATGAGTATACTATGAGTCCTTAAATTCAATGGCATTTATGGGAGAAAATACTGCACAAGATGAAAAACCTGAAGTTTAGATTTTTGGTTTGATCTATTCTGTTGCAATATCCTTTATGGACAGCACAATGGTGCTACATGGACAAGGAGATGTCTTTTCTGCATAGGTAAACATGTATCATGTGCTATTTGTACTAAAAAATTTTGTGCTGTGTGAAGTTGGACAAGTTGCACTGGGATGGAATACTGAGCACTTAGAGCAGTTGTTAGTTTTTTGTTGTTATTGGGAATAAAAGGGAGCATTGTGTCTTACAATAGGTGTGCTTAGGGATATAACTGTCAGAAATATTACAAATTCCCATGTGCTAAGAAAGCAGATAGATTACAATCACATCCTTTTTTATCCTTTGGTTACTAACAGGGGGTAAAAAACCTACGTTTAAGGGTATTTAGCAATGAGTTCATAGTATGAATGGATATTTCAGTGTAATTTTATTTGTATACAGTGGGCTATCAGGGAAGGATGCAGTGTCTGACTGCTGAGAAATACACAGTCTCAGGTCTTGCGATAACTCCTTTATCCTTGGTCTATTGTTATTTTCATACTCTGCTGCTGTGCTTTAGTGCTTGATGCAGAACCAGTGCTATGGGGGACCAAAGAATGTGGTTTCATACTGAAGTACAACGTGGCATTACTTGATGTGATCTGTTTTCTCCTTGTGATTGAAGCCCATTTAAAGAAGATGTGTAATACTGCCAAGCTTGAACTGACTGGTATCTCTCATGAATATTTATCATGCCACTGATTTGGTTTCTTCTATTGTATTCCACGTAACATTCCTGCTGACCAGATTAGGGATGGCAATGGTGGTGTTGGGAGGGCAAAAGTAAACAGCAACCACATTCTAGCCAGACCACATTCTGACCAGATCTTAAAAATTGCTTGTGCTGGTTTCTGTTTTGGGAAATCTGAGAGGCCTGAAATGATAGCTGTGAAATGAAAACATAACAGTGCAGTATTGCAGAAGTCTATGTATTTACAAGCAGTGTAGAAGAGAGGAATAAGAAGCAGTTGTGTCTGGCAATATAAGAACTATTCTGCTACCTATAACACTGATTGTGTGGCAAGTTTAACAGAAATCCAAGGAAGTGCTCAATTGTTTTATGCTGAATGGTCCACTTGTAGCACTCATTAAGGTCTTGTGGCAATTAAAACTATAAATGGATTCATAAAGATGTAACACAAAGTCATGGAATTAAGGCCAGCTGTTACTAAATATGATGGTCCACAGGAAAACTGAATCTCAGAAAGCTTTTCTTGGAATATGTATGTTGAAGAGGACACTTCCATACAGCCCCTGATTCCTAGTCTTCAAGTTATATCCTCTTGGTCAATCTCATAGTCAGAAACAATACCCTAGTTTAGAAAAGTAAAGATATCACAATGGGGTTTTTGTGTGGCTCTTTTACTTACAGAAGGTGACAAGTTTGATAATCTTTCTGCAGTCACTGAATTCTGTACTCACAGATCTGTCTATGGTTCCAGAGGGCTTTACCCACCCAGGTATTGTAAAGATGCAATGTGTGCATTATCTCCCCCAAACATAGGTGCAGAAGCTTATAAACTGCCATTCTGGTGTTCCTGACTGGGAAACTTGCCCTCCAATACACACATTTGGTACTCGTACATTATCTTTTGGCTTCCTATCCCCATGCCCATCTGTTCTGATGGCATTGTGCCTGCTCACAAGATGGTGTGCCAGCTTCACTAGACAATGATGCCAATCAAATAAGAGTTGCTGCAAGTGCTTTCTTTTCTAAAAGTAGTCCCTCTCAAGTGAAAGCAATGCTATAATGGTGCCACTTGTCTCCTTTTTCCTGTTTACACCTGCTGACACTTATCCTCCAAGTTAGTACTGGAATAGTAAAGGAGAGGAGGAGATGTAACACGGGGTGACTCTGGATAGTCAGAAAATACAGGCAGAACCACAGGACATTTTAAACACAGAGCACACTGATCATGTTGATCAGGATGCAGATTCAAGGGAAGGCAAAAGTATTTAACTGGAAAGAAGTGTTTGAGAGTAAGTGTTCTGCTGGGGGAAAAAAGGCATTGTATATATATTACTTTGTGTGTGTACAAACCATAACCTATAGAGCTGAAAGGTCCAAGTGCAAGTATACTTCTTTATTCTGTTTTCTGTCAGAGAAGAATTCCTGTTTGACTCAGAAGAAACTGGGTACTATACCTAAGAAAAATCTGACATAAAAGTCAAATTGTTTGACAGTTTTTATAAGAGGTATAACCAGCTATGACTGGAAAGAACTGCTTTCTTCCTTTCCATTTCTTATATAAGTAAAAATGAGTTCAGTATTTCACATCTGAATGTCTAATGCCACTTTCTACATTTTCTGCTTTCCTTTGAAAGGATATCAACTCTGAGAGCACCAGTTGAGGCACAGTGTAGAACATTTTGATATAGTCTGCAAAGCTCTCAGAGGTGTTAGTATCCAGAAATTCATCTGAGACAAAAGCAATGCTAAAGAAAGACTAGGGTTAGTTTTTTGAAAACTCTGATCAAATCATGACCCTTTTAAAGTATATCATCTAATTGCTCCCTTCAGAATGCTTGCTCAGCTTGGTATTTTTCCCATCCCTAAACGGAGTTAATAGTACCTTGTTTTTAAATTGTGAAGTCAAGAGTTAATTGTTGAATTTGCATGGCATATGGTAAGAAACTGTGAAGCAGTTCCTGAGGTGCACAAACCTTGCATTATTAATCCATGGAATTACTAGGGAAAAATTAATCTTAAACAGGAATAAAGAATGGCTCTCAGTTCTTACTTTTGATGATCATCTTGATACTTGAAAGCCCCTTAATAGCCCATTAGCAACCCATTATAGCCATCTTTCTGCTAAGGTGACCAGCTCCTATAATGACAGACATTATTAAACAGAACACAGAGTCAGAGCTTTTGCATTGGTTAGCAGTCAGTACAGAATTCAAATGGCAGAAAGACAAGAAACGTGGATTATTGTTTCCAGGAGCAAATTGTGCAGAAAGAAAATAAAAACTGACTAAAGGATAACCAACTTTCCCTTACTGATGCAAAGTGCAGCCCAGAGAAAAGTGTATTTTCAAATTCTCAAATGTATGAGGAAAACACTGCAAGAGAAGAATGGTGACTATTACCAATAAATAGCAACTGAAGATATCAGTTTCTGCATGGGGTTCTTGAAAGTTTTGAAATTATTGTCATAATTTTTTTTCTTTTTTAGTGGAATATTGATGCTGCAAAACAAAATTAGAGTGGTATTTATATCGAAAAAGAAAACTCTTATAGTTGACACAGACAGCAAAAAAGGTTGAAGATTAAACAGTCACAGATGATGAAGTGAGCTGCCTAAAGTGTCCAGAGAATAAAATATCAGATCTAGAAATTATATCTGGCTTCTGAGATCCAGACATATGTTCTGTCTGGGCCAAACCCTTACCTTTTGAGGGCAATAGCTCAGATAATGTCTAATAAGCTAATGTTTTGAAGTGATTGTACATGGGAAAGCAGTGATAGGACCTAACACCTATACAGAGATGAAAAGGTAATAGTCCATGAACTTCTACTAGCTCTGCAGAGAATTACAAAGTTTTACATTCATAGTGGAAATTGATCCAGGAGAGTACCTGATATTATATAAACACACTGTTCATGGCTGAGGATATTTTACAATGTAAGAGTCCTCTGTAGTCATAGAAAATGCATAAATCTCTATTATATGAAAAAAAAACCCTGAAAGCCAGCTTTCAAATTTCCCTCTATGGAGAACAATAAAATTCAATCATTGATGCAGGAAAGCTCAAATAAAGGTTTACTTATAATTTACATCCAAACAACTTGCATCAAACATTTTCTGAAGGAGAGAGATGTGAATGAGTCATTGGAAAATGTAATCTAGACTAACCCTTGACCTTGCCCTCTCTCACTCAGGCCGCTGCTACCTGCGGCTGTCCACTTCATGCAAAAGCACCTCCATTCTTTCATGGAGGAGCCGAATCCATTGCAGAGCAGCGATGTGGGGACATGGGATTAACACACTGTAAACAAGATTTGTCTTATCACAACTCCTAGCAAGAGACTGCTCTGTGGAACTGTAAATTGTCATGAAGCTGTCTCCTTAATCCTTTCTGCATTCATTTTTATTAGATTTCTTACTGCTTCCTTCAATCATGTTTGCAGATTATTAAAAGTAAGAGTTTGGGAATACTGAGTCTTTTGAGCTGTCAGCTCTGACACTGCTGCGTAGACAGAATACATATAAATAAAACCCCTCCTAATGTTTGCTTTAGTACATTCTGGTGTAGTATCGCGTGTAATTGTGCTGTTAGCTGCAAGTCCCCAGGTGAGATTGGAAGTGATTTTGTCTCCCTTATCATGGCTTGATGACTTTTATAATACTAAAGGAACACTCATTTATTAGCATGTCAGGCTGGGAAAACTATCAGGTTGATATTGAAATCACTTTGGTTTGTTAAATTCTTATCTTCATTTCCATTTTAACACTTCAAATTTTCAGAGTTTGTCAGCAATAAAGCACCTAGAGCAATAAAAACAAAGTAATGGAAAGAACAAGGGAATTATTTTCAAGGCAGAGGAGGAACAGGAGGCTTGTTCACTCCATGCAGAGATCAGGGAGAGACACACGGGACACTGTGCTATAATCGGAGTTCTTCTGTAACTCCGTAGCAGCTTTGAGAAGTCATGAATTTAATTAAGAATGGAAGCAGACAGAGTGCACCTGTATCTCTGGTGCAGCCTTCTCTCTGAAACTCAGCACAGTCAACTCTGTGTGCTGCTGATTTTCTATCTGCTAGCCAGAGCTGTCCATGACCTTGTAGGAAATTGCCCTGCCTTGGCTGGGAAGAACAGCCCCCATCCACACAGCCCCTCTTCCCCACTCATCCCTGCTGCTTTTGGTATTTTAACCGTTCACTTATTGGTTTAGGATTTCAATTTCTCTGCCATTTATGACAGGAATTCCTCTCTAGAATATTTGATTCTTTGATCAGATGGCCCAAGTGCCTTCATAGCGCCCATTTCCCACAGCAGGTAGTTAAGAAAGTTGCTTTTATTGACCACAAGTTTTTTTCCTTTCTAGCTCCTGCATAGCTTTTCTTCTCTAGAAAGTAACAGCACCTGCAGCCCTCCTTTACTGAAATGTGGGAAAAGAGGTATTTCTTCTTACTTGATGGGTTTTTATGGGTCTTCCATTCCTGAATCACAGCTGTCCTTCCTCTAGGGTAGAAGACCACCACCGTAAGCACCTTTTTCTGCTTTGACTCCTCACAAAAGTGTTACAGGCTGTATTTCTTCTGACCCCCATCAGGGGACTTATATAACCATCCCTACACTGCAAGCAGTTAGTATATCTTTTATAGTAAGCTGTTAGGAATAATGTTTCAAAACAAAACCTAATTAATCACAAAAGTGGGTAAAAGTGAATAATTAAATGGAGATAAAAAGTATAATTCATACAAATGCCTAATTATTGTCAAATTGTTACAATCTTCAAAATCTCTTATGTGTCTTAATTCACTTGTGAAAGTGGGAATGCAGCTCCTCTGTCACTTAAATAGTTTTGGAAATGTTATATACCAGTTCTTGTTTCTTCCACTGAATCTATTTTATGGGCACATGTTGAATGGTTTATATACAGCTGTCTGTAACAGAGCAGCCTAGCCTGGTGCTGGATCATTAAATATTAGGCCACTGTTAAACTGGACCGACTGAAATGCTTGTCATTGTCTGAGAAGGGACAAAAGAAGGTTTTACTGTGCTTTGCAGATGTATGCTTTATGTATGGTAAATGATAGTCCCATGATTTACGTTAATTTATGAGGGACCAAACGTGTCTCGTGATGTCAGGATAATTAGAGGGAAATATTTTATGGTTTGCAACGAGTAGAGCTCTGTTTTTCTTTAGTAGTGGGGCCTGGATACAATACGATAAATGACACTGATATCAGAACACATTTGATCAGGTTCATTTTAAATGGCTTTGCACAACCTTGAATTCTGACTAAATTTGCAAAATGGGAAGGGCAACATCATGCCTTGGGGTGCACTCAAATAGGCAAACCTTCTGAAATATGCATTTTTACCTGCCTTGGCAGGGGTAAAACAGCAACTGAGCTAGAGCTGGCTAGTTTTGCTCAAAGGGGCATTTCTCCAATGGTGAGCAACCTTCATTTTCACTTGTGCCTTGGGGAAGGTTTTGAGGTACAAAATTGTGTTATTGCCTGATTGGCCTGCAAGGGGATAATTCCAAGGAGGTTAGGACAAAGGGCAGACTAAAGCAGGCATATTCTCCTAGGAAACAGCAAAGCCCAGGCAGCATTTACCCACGGGATTGGAGGCTGATGCCATGTTAGATGGAAGGGGCCAAGGGATGAGGCAGAAGCTGGAGTGGGATGTTCCCATGACCATAGTTCTGGGAAACTTCTCAGGGATCTAGGACACAGGAGCGGATCCTGGAGCAAAGCAGGTCTCTGGAAGAGAGCAAGCATAAATTTTAGCCATCCTGTTTCTGCCTGCACCAAATCGCTCCACAGTCAGATTTAGACTGTATGCCAATGCCTTCTCAGTGACACCACACACAGTGCATTCAGCAAACTGATCTTGACAGAAGCTGCTTTTTGAAGTTCATGTCATAATTGAACCATTTGTAAACTTCCCCACTGGTTTCGGTTTCATTTTGTAAATACAATTTAGGGAGTGTTCCTGTCACATTTTTTCATCTTTTTTTCCCCACAGCAAATGAAGTCTAGAAGTACATTCTCTCTTGTTAAAGTAAGAAAATCAGTGTGTTCAGTGGGTAGAGCGTTCTTGTTTCTTATGTTATATTTCTGAGCCTGCCATGGCCCTGCAGGGTGATTTGGATTAGCAGTTTTTCTGTACTTACATGCTTTACAAAGTAGGTTTGAGAGCTGTGGGTGTGAAGTACTAGAGACCAGTCATGTTACTGAGTTATCCATATTCAGGTGTTCTTCTGTGCCAAATCCCTGGTAGGTATAGTTCCTGTTCTCTCACATACACCAAGGAAACATAAGGAAAACTGGGTAGTTTTTGCTCTCATCTCTCCTAATGCTTCGTGTCATTCCTCAAACAATCTGTATATCTACTGGTGTAATACATTACTTAACATTTACCTCTTTTGTATTTATATTATCATTATCTTGGCCTTCAGCAGAAGTTTATGTGAGTGCTCAACTTATTTGGAAACATTTTTCTTCATTTAATTTCAAATGTAATTATTTGTGAAAATGAAGTCCATGTTTTGTATTTCCTGGACAGTTCTTTTTACTCTGCTCTGGAATATACATGTTCAATCCCAGTATATTTGTGTTTTCCCTTCTGTAACCTGGGTAGAAATTTGGAACTGGATCTATGACTCTAAATATTTTAAGATTTTGCTCAGAGTTGGTCTTTTTCTTAGTTTGCCTTAAACATAACAATAAGCACATCTCATAAGAGAGTTTCAAAGAATACCAGCTATGACTCAGTAATATTAACTTTATTTTCCAAACCTCCGTTCTTTGAAACAGTAGAACTTAAGTTTTTGTGCTTGAACTCAAGATCTTTAGATTACAAGGAACATCCTAAATGTTTTGAACTCGCATTTTCAAATCACTGATATTATTGGGGAGGGCTTTGCTTCCAACAAGCTTTTGTCTCACTCTAAGGGAAATTGCTCATTGCAATTTTAAATGTGGAACTATGAACTAACAGAGTTTCTCCTTAGCAACTGCTGTCTCTCCCGGTGCATGAGCTGTATTCTGAGACTTGAATATGTAAAATGACTAGGTCAGACTGCCATGAGGATATAAAAATCATTGGATGAAGTAAAATTTTGCCTGAAATTAAGTTTGCAGAAAATCGAATATCTGTTGTTTAGTTCTAAGCAGATGTTGGAAAGGTTTTCCTGGAAGCCGTCCTTCTTGATAGTATGTCTTTTGATCTGAAGCCAAATAAGAAATCTGGATGTTAGTCTGGATCTGGAAATTTTCTTTAAATAAACATATTAGTTAAGTATGTAAATCTGCTTATCATCACTTAAGGAACGTTGCCAGAGTAAGAAACATCTGGAGCTCAGTATCAGCTAACTTATTAATTCACATTTTTAGTATGTTTCATCCAGAGTCTTGTAGGATTCTGTTAACTCAATTGCTTAAGTCAGCTTTATCTAAAAGGCAATTAGTTGTAAGTTCTGTTGTTTACGCTGAGACTCATGTGAAATCCATGGAGTATTTGTTTTATAGGCCTAGTCACTCAGCTTTCCACAGCAGTTCAGAAAAGGCCAATACACACTGTGGGGCGAGTAAATCAGGGCTAAAGTGATCACGGCTTTGCAGCACTGGTGCTTTCTTTCACAGGAGATAGATTCTGAGAATAATTGGTGCTGTTTAACATTATGGACTACATGGTCTGGTTTCTTTATCTGAACTCATCTCTGCTTAATTCCAAGAAATGCTTATTTGACCTGTTCTTGATAAGAACATAAGTACAGATATCGATACAGCTCTCTGCCATAGACCTTCCTCAGTTTTATGGCCACATTTCCTCTTAAGCTTAAGAAAGGTTCTCAACTTTTAAATCTATAGCAAATCATTTGTATTTTTTAGCATTTTCAAAACTGACGGATGTTTTATAGTGTACTGCTGGCATAGATGATAGGTTTATTAACCCATGACATGTACCTTGCAGTTATTGAAGTGAGAATGGCTAATTGCTGAACCTTTATATGTGAAAAGCCTAGTAAATTAAGGAAACATATTGTTGAAAGAAATATTATTTATTGGTGTTGAGAAGTTAGTATAAATCTCTACAAACACCCCCCCCCCCCATACTGAAACTATGAATCAAAGCTGTAGAACTGCACAAGCAAGCATGGAATTTGCAATTTTACATAATTATTATGGAATCTGCCTGGTTCACACACTGCGTTTGGCCATGCAGTTAAGGTGACTTGAAAAAAAGGGCACATAATTCTGAAATTCAAGTAACAAGACTTACTTTAAGGTTATAAATATCCTTTTTATTTTTTCACAGTGAAATTTGATGATAATGGTATTACTGAAGTAAAATTTTGCAGACCTGCTGGAATTCAGAAAATGCACAAGCTGCAATTAATATCCTGAACAGATCCAGTCCCTACTGGGAACTTGGTAGCAGTCTAAGGTAGTTCAGGTTTGTGTCCCTTGAAATAAAGGACTGTCTGAGCTGCGTGCTCATGCAACAGGATATTTATGTTTTGCTTTTACTGCGCAGGAGTCAGGCCCAAACCAAAGCATTCAGTGAATTAATTTTTCTCAAGTATTGTTCATTGCAGTCACAGTCCCTTAGCTGTGGATCAAAAGTGTTGATCTCGTGTCCTTGAGCAGATTATGTAACAATTTATGATTGCATACTGTGGCATCTGCTGATGAATTTAAATGCAGCCTTACAGACAGCCCATAATGATCAGTATTACTATTTTTAATAACTTCATTAGATGTAATGTCTTTGGAGCAAGGATTGCTCTTCTGTTGTTTGTACTTGTCATTGTGGAAGGGAATATTCATTCAGAGTTCGATTTCCTTTATGCTGCCATAAAATGAAAGCTACGTAACAATATCCATAATAATTTGGGAGTATAAGGCAGATGGGGCCTTTAGTTTAAAAAGATGACTTTCTCTCTTGTTCTTGCTGCTGCTCTGACTATAGAAAGTTACATTAGGGGGAAAAGAGTTCACCAGTTTGTGATATATAAAAGGGAAAACTGAAATACCTTACTGTGAAACCCATGAAGGAATTTTAATATTAACAGAGCAAAAGAAGCTCATGTGTATGAGCCTCTGTCACTGTTTAAATTGTCATTATGTTTCAGCGTTTTAATAAGTGGAAGTTGCTTCACAATGTACCTACTGTGTGGGTTAAACTGTTCCAAATATTTTCCCTGACTCCAATCAATTAAGAATAGAGTGTATCATTGTTTGTGTGCTTATATATAGGTAGAGTCTCCCTCTAGAGAGTGTATACATTAGATGAGACAATTTTTTGGAGGGCAAGAAATTACTAGCAGTGTTGAAAAAGTGTTTCCTAAATGAAAGGTTGAAAGTGTATTAATTTTTATTATAGCCAGTAATTATATGTGGCATTAATCAGCATGTCATGTACTTACTTGTTTTATGTCTTATAATAACTTTTGTTTCTATAGAATAGATTATAGTTTTCTGCCGGCCAAGATAAAAGAAACTAAAGCAACATGGGGAATGTAATAATATATATAAACAAAAATTAATATTTTCTCACACAGGGATGTTTCCATTCACTTATTTTTTAAAGGACTTTCAGTGCTGAAGTGAGAGAAATCTATCTTGTATTATTTTTAAATCTTTTTCACATACATCTCAGCACTGAAAAGAGCAGTGGAGTCAAAGTAATCCTCCTAATGCCATTCTTATATACAGGCAAAATATATTTAACAGATAGCATTGCTGCCACTTTGTGATGTGATTTTATTTAATTAGTGTTATTTCACCTGTGTACAGATGACATACTGGGTTGGGTTCATAACGTGTCTGTTACTGTGAATCCATTGACTTTGGGTGAGATACAGACTGCACAAGCTCAAACCTGTTCTTTGACCTGGGTTACACCCATGCACCACCTTACTCGTTATCTACGTTAGTTTCTCTTGTGCTCCCCTTCTTAAAAAAGTGAAGAAGCCTGCCCAAGTCATAGGGGAAAGCTACTAAATATAATGTAAAGAAACATCTGTAGAGAAAGAAATATGTGATACAGTTAATAGTTTTTCATCTACTTTGAGTGAAAGACAAGAACTGACTGGTGCTCTCCTTTCTTTTTTGTTCTTCTGGAAGAAGCATAATAGGAGGAGGTGAGTCATTAGTATGTTATAGGAAAAATGCAGCTCAATATTATGGTCCATTTGTGAGGCAGACTGACTGAAATGTGTATTCTTAGGAAAATTCCTTTTCATTGGCATTGAAAGGTCTAAGAATGCTTTTCCAGCCCCTAAATTGTGTGTGTGTGTGTGTGTGTGTGTGTGTGTGTGTGTAAATGCTCACCAGTGTAGCTTTTAGGCTGCAAAGTTTTGACACAGGTGTTCAAATGGCTTCCATGGAGCACTTGAAAGACAATTTATCTAATGTCATTGGGTGTTACAGATTGTTATTTGCTGAATGAAAACCAAAACACTTTCTCTTACAAAGAACACAGAATTTCATCACATTCATATATCTCAAATAAGCTGTTGAAAAGAAAGATATTTACTGGAATTCAAAAAGAATTTTCTTGAGTTCTTACAGTGATAATAGGCCCTCTTACTCCTATGCATCACTCAGCAGGTGTCAGCACTGAAAATGTGGGCCTAAAATTTTCACATGAAGTTTTTTCTGTTATATTATTATTTTTTAAGAACGATAAATAGCGGGTTTTTTGTTGAATCCAAGGAAGAAATTTGTTGTGACTGTAGAATGCAGTTCTGGAGTGGAACAGTGTGTAGTAGCAAATAGCCAGTGAATCTCACTTTTCAAACAAAAACCCATCATATAAAAAAAGATCAAGGTTTATTATGCCTCACTGTCAAAGAAAAATGTAATGGCAGGTGCAATGTTAGCAAATTCATGGTGCACTATTCACTTTTCCACAGCAGATGAATAACCATCATTGATGGACTGGTCAGACAGACTAAAACAAAATAACATTCATCTTTTACAGATCAAGGATTCACCTGCTTTCTTTTCCAAGAAAAACATGAAAGCTGGAATGAAGTTTTATTGGAAGAAGTGCACCTTCAATGTCAGTAACAGGCAAATGAGTAGTGGAGTGACAGAAGGTAAGCTCAATTTTCATATTTAATATTTTATTACTAAAAGGCATGGAATTTTTCTGAGTAATTCCTACTTCTAAGAGCAAGATTGAGCAAGACCCAGTGCTGAGCACCAAGTTGGGAGGCCAAATGATTTTTCAAAATTTACTGCATGGAACAAAATCATTTAACTGCTCAGGATACCTTGGAGTGTGTGCCATGGACTCAACAATACAGAGAATAACCATGAGGTTCTCCTTATACCATCTTTTCCCTTTCTTGCTGGTGGGCATTTTTCTTTATGGTATACCTAATGACTCCTTCTGGTTTTGTGTTTGTTTTTTTTTGAGGGACATTCCTCCGTATGGTTAAAATATTCCTGACAACCACAGGTTATCTTTGTACATTAAAGAAGAGCCCATCAACACTGGTAGAAAAGACCTTTTGTCCACATGCCTTCCCATAAACCCCCTGCCCCACCAGACTGTTCCTTTTAAGTACAGGAGGAATGCTGCAGTCAAGCATTAGTATAAGGATAGTTTTTGTAGACCTGGATTGTCTTTCAAGCTCTCAATATTTTTATATAAAAAGTACTGTACATACATAATGTACTACGGCACACAGAAGTGCATTTGGAAACAAGGTAATTCCTAACAAATAAATATGAGAGCTAGGCCTCTGTGCTTTAGTTTGATTACAAAGGTTGAAAAAAAATCTGAGTTCCTACTGTGCAGACTAATGCATCTCCTTGTTCACATCAGTGTGTTTCTTTTATAATGCTAAATGTAATTAGGGGATGGAGAACTGAACCCAGTGATAGCTCCAATGGGTACTCACTACATTTAAAGTAGAAAGAGGCAATAACTCAAAACCGTGTGAAACAAGCAGCAGATGAAGTTAGTGGTTTTATAAATTCAATTTTATCCAAAAATTTCCAGTTCAAACAAGGACATGCAGAAAAAACCCTACCCTTTCTATAAATATATATTCTTTCAAAAATATAAAAATTAGGGTGCTTCAAAAAATTTAAGGGCAAGGTTTAGTTTGCTGCTGTGTTATCTAAAGTGGATGGCCTTTGCAATAAAGAAATCTAGTATACAAAAGAATGCTTCTAATGAGAGCTGAATAAGCAGTAAGCTACTTAGGGTTAATTTGCAAACTATTAGATTTGTGATTATGCTATTTAAACACTATGGTTCTCTACCCTACTTTTCTGATATAACTCGTTCTTTGTGGTAGGACCATGCCCTTTCAATATACCTTGTCATACCTCTGATAAAATGGAGTTGAGAGTGATGACAAATGCAGAAACATCTGGGAAACGAGAGCAGAAAAGCTGGGTGTCAGATAGCAATCAATGGATCACTTAGGGCAATTATGCTGAGGAAATGAATTATTTGGTATGATGTAATTTGCACATGATCAGGCTGGTGAGGGCAGTCCACACTGCTCCCCTTAGGCTGTGAGGGAGATGTCTGTGCAGATGTCTGTCCCAGAAATGCCACACATCCCGGAGAAGCTGTCAACTCCCCGAGGTGCCGCCCACTTCAGACGAGACGGAGGAGGGCATATGCCCTGTGGCAGTGCCATCCATTAGGGCAATCTGTGTAAGCTACACTGGAGGGAAATGAGCGAACTGGAACAGAACGAAACATGAATCGTAAGGCACAGAGAAGTTCTCATTCCAATCAGCTTAAGCTTCCTGGCTCAGTCCAATCTCGACACCTCTCCCCTGGCACATAACTTACTCTGTTTTGCCAGGTCTGTCCTTTCCCATTTGTCTAAGGTTACTTTTTTTGTCATTTCAACTTAGTCTGTTTTCTTTCTCTACATTTCCTAGTGCAATTAATGGAGTGATTTTGCTCCCTTCCTTTTCACTTCATGTCAACTAATACTTGCCTATATTCCTCTTGCCTCGGTTGGGTTAACGTTTCTCCTATGCAACAATTCAGCTTTATGCTCCCCCTCTTCTCAGTACTCCTCCCATTATTATTTATTAATGGATTGCACAACTTTCCACCAAAAACCTTGACATATCTTAAAGACTTTCAATAATTAAGCCCTACAATGAGCCTATAAAGGATGCAATTATATTATCTATTTACCAGATGGCTAACCAGGAACAGACAGAAGTTAGCCAGATTGCCCTGGGTTAAAAGTTGGGGAAAGACAGCATTGGGAATAGAATCCAGTGTTAGTTGAGTTTCTTTGCCAAAAGCTTGTAGTAGTACAAAGTGTGCATACCAGCTGTTGGGGAATCACTTTGCTGGCCCAGAATTGTCCTGCCCTGGCTAAGACTTTAAGATCTATTATTGAATAGGTTTTCAGACTCAGTCCTTGCCCTTTTCTTTCCTAAGGGGACAACAGGAACATCTGAACTTGTAAACTTAAAGTCCGCTGATGTTTTCAAGTCTCTTCTGTAGTAGTTCTGTAACTGAGTGAGGTCTCTGCATAGCTGGATTTTTTTTTTTAATTATGATAAGTGTAGTAACAGCAAAACTCTTTCAAGAAGAGAAAGTCATTGTCTGTCTGTCTATCAATCTATCGTGTCTATTATAGTGTGAACCAGTCAGACAGCCTGTCCACAGCATCAAAAACCATGCTAGATTTGTTATCTGTGTGACCAACCATCTGGACCACATACTGAATTCTCTGTCACCATTAAACAGATGATTCACACTTTGTAAATAGTGACTTCAAGGGTATTTTGCTAGAGCTTCTTGTATGGCAAGGCTGGCAAGTTCTTAAGCAGTCCTTGTAAGCTTAGGCCTTGAGGTCCATGTTCATCCTATTATCATGTGCATGATCATCTTTGATATGTAGAATATTGAACAGAATAAAACTTGTAGACTATTTGAGATGCAGGGTTTGCAGTGCATTTGTGGAAGCATTGACATGGTGCTCTATTTTCATGAAATATCTTAGGATCATTTTAAATCTTGGGCTGGGGCCAATGTTACAGTGCAGACTCACAGTCTTTTCATGATCAACTAATATACTGATCTTGATATCTCATTTTAGACTGGACATGCTTAGTTTTCATGCTGGGAATTAATCTACAAAGGATAATTCTGATGATGGACAAAAGTACTAATTCTCTTCTGCAAAAGCTGCCTGCTAAAGCTCGATCTCTTCCATAAGGTGGGTCCCATCACCTGTAGAGGGAGAGCTGGTGTGCAAAATTTTGTCTTTAGGTTGTAAACATGAAGAAATGTCCTTTGGTCATGTTTGTCTTGAACTATCTATGGATTTCTGGAAGTTTTCCAGTATGAAATTTGAGGGCAGCAGTTTCCAAGCACACAGTATTCTCAGCACATTTCTAAATCTTCAGGAATGTGTGTATTCCAGTGCCCAAGGTGATGCCTTGCAGTAGGACTGGTTGCAGTCTCTTGCATAAACTCAGTGGAATTGCAGAAGATCTTTAGGGGCCATTTGAGATTTTGTCATGAGGAAGATTAAATGCTGAAATCTAGATTGCCTTTCTACTTTGTGCAGGAAAAGAAAGCCCATCCATATGAAATTGTGCTCATTACTGAGGAAAATAAATTCTTGTCTGTCAAGCAAATGGCCAGGTTTTAGAAGTGGTTAGACTTGCACATCAATTACTAGGGAAAAACAACACCTGTGTACACTAATTATTTCTTTAATGGAAGGCTTTCAGATATAGGGTCAAATTGTCCGCTTGCAAGAATTGTATGCCACAGGAATGTCATTGTTGTCAGTGGAGTAACTACTGATTTACACTGGTAGGTGTTAGAGTAAATCAGGTGAATGGTATATTATGGCATACAGTAGGATAGTCATCATAATAAATGACATCTTTAACTTTTAAATATATACTTTATATATTCTTAAATGATCAATGTCCCTTTAAATACTGCTTGAGTTAAATTGAGTGCAGTTTTGTTTTGTCTTTGTCTCATGTTTGTTGACTTTTTAGTCTCCTTATTACTGTCAAAAACATTTTGATGTTATAAATAACAGCATGGATTAAATATATTCTTTGTGACAAGCAACGTGCAGTGTATTCACTTCTTTCTTCTAGAAGACAGATTATCTTTTTCATTATTTTGAATCTGCACTCTTCTATTATTCTGAAGATCAGTAGAAGTACACTGAGACCCAGTTATGGAAAAATGATGTGTTGTGTGTGTGTATAGATATATATTCTGCTTGTGACAGATATATGCTTGCACCTGAAAATATCCATAGTCATACAAACTACAATTTTAAGGAAGTTACAGAATCCATGGTGTTGTTTTTATTTGCTAGAGTGGTTCTGTATGATGCTGTGAAACAAGAGCTTGTGTTATGAGATTGCATATGATTCATAGGTTAAATCAATTAGGCTGAAAATGTTCCCTCTGGCCAAAGAATTAGATGTACAAAGGATCAAAACTGGAGAGGTCATTGTGCATGGGTTGTAGCTCCCTGTGCCCAGGTGCTCGAGCAGTCGTGTCCTGATTCCCACCACTGCCAAGCATTCTGCAATGTATCTGATGTTCTGGTAAGGATGTTTATGATAATATGGATATGGCCAAATCTTTTACAGGTATAAGTTGATTTGAGTGAAACTGTCTGTTTGCATTAAAGGCAAATATCATCAATGGTGTGCATTGTCCCCATTGCACAGGGAGATGGATGCTTTTTAAAAATCTGACCTTGTCGCTCCCTGTGGTGTGCAGTTCAGTAGGAATTCACTTCAATAAAACCAAGATACCACGGGAGGAAACATCAAGGGCAGTTAGATATACAGTTTAGGTGCAGACAAGAGACATTGTTGTATTTTTTCAAGTTATGTATTTTCACGAAATACCACATTAAGCCAGTGATCTGCAGGCAGGAGAAAGAAAGAGTTTTTCCCTGTGTAACTGTCCTAGGGCTCACAAAGCCCAGTGACTGTGAAGTCTACTCTCATCTCAGGCAATTCTATTTTATATTTGTCTTCATTATTGAGCACGCTTCATATTCTCTTCCTCGGCTCACTGCAGCTTCATTGCTTCATTTTATGTATCAGGAAGCCGGACAAAGCTCAAGTGGCAGCAGAATTTAGACTTTTATTAAGTCAGATAGAAATCATCTCACTCAGTAATCTGGAAAGATGGTGAGAAGTCATGGGTTTGGCAGGATGGTCTTTTTTAATTACTGCGAATTTCTGATCTACATTTCCCTGCAGTTTAGCATACTATTGTGAACTTGCAATGTGAGTGTCAAACTCCCCTCTAGTGGTTGCTGTACACAGAGAATAAACATTGGTTTAGCTTGATGGCAAGTATTTAATTCTGGACTGAAAAAAATGACAATTCATGTGAGATTCTGATGGTTGTACATAGTGAAATTTATTTATTTGTCTTTCTTTCTCTTTTAATTATTTAGTTACTTCACATGTTAAAGTACTGTAATTAAAACATGACTCATTGTCAAAGCAAACAAACAAACAAACACAAACAAAAAGAATTATGGCATTATACTGTGCAAAATGCGAATGTGCCACCTATTGGTGATGGCTCTGCACTTCTTGATCGCTCTCCAACAGGTCAGTGGCAATGCCACCACCACCAGTGTCATTTGTGTCACAGGACACAATAGAGCCCTGCACAGCTCTGTGCCTGCTTGTATTAATGCAGTACTAGTGCTGCAATAATATAAAAGCAAGAATTGAGCAATAAGTGTGAAATAAAGAACTGAGTGTTAAAAATGTGCAAAGAATAGAGTGACTCATTAAGTGTCATTATGATTAAAGAGTTCCACTTCTTGCTAACAGAGTTCTCAGCAGCAGATTGTGAAACCAGAAATACACTCTACAAGGCAGAAGTTTTTTGCTATGTGTGAAGAGGAAAGATATGGTGAACTTGTATGTTTCTCAGCCATCTGAGCTGTAAATTTGCACCTCTACAATCCTCTCAGAGAATCTGTTAATAACTTTTTGGAAGCTATTCTGCTTGAATCTTATAAGGCAGTGAGATTGGACCCTGCCTGCACAGGGTCCATGCTTAGAAAGGAAAAAGCCTCGGGATATCTGACACTGGAAACTCTGTTGTGAAAGTTTTATTTCCCAGTTTTCAAAAGGAGCCTTCATGCATCCTGTATGCATATGCAGAATTATATTTCTGTTGATTATATGGTTTACACAGGTAAACCTGCTCTTCTCTAAGTGCCAGTAATTACACCTGCACGTCCAGAAGTGGAGACTGTATTTTAAAGCTGTAGTTCTTCTAATTTGATTTTTCTTACAGTTTATGTAGCAGCTACCAGTTTTCCTACTCTTCAGGATAGTATTCAGTCACTGCTTATGGTACAGTACCACCTCTACTTCATTTCATTTAGTAGAAAAATAAAATAATATTATTAGCTTTCTCAGCCTAAAAAAACCCAATAGTGTTATTTAGTAAAAAAATTTGAAATGTGTTTTTGCCCATAATCTTGTTGCTTCCTCCTGGCTTAGCTTTGGTGTTGGTTTGGACTTTTGGGTTTTTTTTTGTGTTTTATTTTTTTGTTTTTGTTTTTGTTTTTTTGGTGGGGGGAGTGGAGGGAGGGCAGTTGGTTTGGGTGTTTTTTGTGACTGGCTCAGCTTAGTGAAAGGACAGAGTCAGCCCTGACTGGCTGCAATAAGCTAAGCATTGGGGTGTGACATTAAATGTACACACTAGAATGTAAGATGTCAATGAAAGCAAAACCGGTTCTGGAGAGATAAGGTAATGATGATAGCTAGCACACAGCAAGCACAATTAAAGTACACCACAGTACAATATTTGACTAATCATCAAAAAATATCAGTTTTCCTTAAACCCATCAGCTTAGATACATCTCGGAATGAAGAATCAAAAAAGCACATCTGAAAATATGGGGTATGTTGTTATACCCACAAAGATTGTAAAGCAATAGCTGTGTCAGGTCCTCTTAAAAATAATATGCTTTCATCTTATGTCTTAATGTAAGACCGTCTTTTATAGCAGATGTTCTGGGAGCGCTCCCTCCCTTACGCAATGGCAGAAGCATACCAATGCTCCTAGAGAGGTTTACCTTTCAGAGCTGACAAGTGCTAAAAGAAAAGAGGGGTGTGAACAGGTTTATAATCTACATCACAGATATGTGGGAAAGGGTTTTAAAATATACTGTTTAAGGAAGAGGAGAAAAATCAGACACATTAAATAAAATCTATATAAATAGTAACAGTGAAGTCATACAATGATCTTTAGCAAAATAAGCCCCACTAAAGCAGGCCACGAGCAGTGAGAACCTGCTATTTCTTATGGGATGCAGTGATAAAGAAATTACATAGTTATTTGAGAGGAACATAAATAAAGATTAATAGGTTAATGAGTTATTTTCCTTTCATTACTATACTATTGTACTTTATTATAATTGCTTTGCACTCATTTAATTAAATTTGAACTAGGGCCAACACAAGATAATTTGTTTTCCCTGTACTAAACAATGAGTATGCAGATTGGAAGTACTGAAGCAGTAATCAGCCCTCTGTTTGCAACACTTTTCTACTCTGAGTAGACATTATAATTGATAATTTGATTGTTGCAGCACTCCGTGCAATATATTTTAAAGCAACATTAACATAATGGAAATTATGTTGTGTGCCTAATCCGAGCTTTTCACTGTGTAAGTATATGAATCCCATTCTGTAATGAATTAGGGCACCGTGCACCAAACATGCATACAACCTTTGCATACCTCTTTTTGGAACAGAGCTCTCTGCTTCTGCTCTCCATTCTGTGTCTTCCCTATCAAGTTATATCACTTAAGTTGTACACAAAAAGAGCTAAAATAGTTAAGCTAAATATTTCAGTGAAACCTGATTTGTTCTGACATAAATCTGTTGTTAAGTAGGTTTTGTATAGTTTCTTTACAGTTTTTGCATTGTTTCTAAGGAAGATGTTTATCTGGTTCATTAGAATTTATCTTTCCATCATCTCTTTTGAGCTTCTGAGATCCCAAGTAGTAACTCAGATGTCAAGGTAGGACTTTTATGCCTGTAATATAAACAAAAGTTACCTTAGGCTCTCTTTTTTTTACATTTCTATAGATATATTGGACTTGGGAAACAGACCGGGTATTTTTTTAATGTTCCACAAGGATGAGAAGACAGGCTGAGCTTCTGTTTGATCTTTTCTCTATCCCAATCCCATGCCCACCATGAGGGTTTAACACGTGGTTTCCTGTTGTCTGAGGCGTTGGTCTCTGCATGTCCTGACCTGAGCATGGTGGGACAGTCCTGAGGAGTTGTGTGCGACCTCAGCAGTCACTGAGGTTACCTTGCCTTTCAAGTCTGGGTCACAAAAAAGAAGTGGAAAATCAAAGTGAAGTGTGTGATGGCTTATAAAACTCTGCCAATTTAACTTTATTTGTTTTCTGACAAAATAAGTGGCTTTGCTTGCATAAATATTTGACTCACCTCATTTAATATTTGCCTATTTACTTTATGGCCTGAAGTGTCCCTGTACTAGAAAGGTGAGTTGTTGGTTTGCAAAGTAAGTCCAACTTGTTTGAGAAGTGTTGTAGAGGAGAGTGTTTCCCTTACTGTCTTTTAGAATGGAGCTTGCAAAGTCCCCTACGACCTCTTTTATGCAAAGAATCCTACTGAATAATTACAATTAGCATTCTACAGAAGTCATGATGAGGTTAAATGTGCCTGTTGGTCTGGTTGGAGAGCAGTGCTAGTGAGTGTGGAGTGGTCCAGGTTGCCTGCACAGGCTTCTTTTGTTCTGCACCATGTTTCCAGAGGAAGTGTTTGAAGGAGACAGGAAGTCTGACAGACAGGCTTGCCTTCGTTTTCTTTTTGGTGTTAGTGTGTCATTCCTTTTTCTTCTGCTGATAATTATTTAACATTATTATAAAGCCTAATATGTTAGGAGAGATGCCACTAAAATACTCCTGGAGCTGGGGGGAAATTGGAGGCAGTATAGGAGAAATGAATGGTGTTACATGTATTTAAAAAGGTGTCAGGGAGTGCTCCCTGCATTGTCACCCAGCTCTAAAACCCACTGATCCTCTAAGAGGTTCTCTTTGTCCATCACCGTGGTCTGAGGCTATATGCTCCACCTTGATTCTTTTGGGATTTCTGCAGTTTTCCAGCTGTGTAATAGGTACTTGGGCAATCCTGCCCCAGATAGTTTCTCTCTTACATACTGAGTTTTCACTAATTTTGGTCCTCGAGGTCTAAATAAAGTCCAGAAATAATGAGAGGGACTTTGTGTGAGTAAAAGGAGATGGAGCTGCCTGGCAGTGGTGAGGCACTTTGTTTTGGGAAGGAGTTGGGAAGCCTGAGTTAGAGAAACTTTTGTAAGTTAGGATGGAGGAGAGCTCCTCTCATCTTCATTCAAAGCCTGTAGCAGGTTTCTTTCCCACAGATAGTAGCACAAAGCACAGGAGCCTTTTGTAACTTATCTACTGTGAGGGCTAACCAAAGTCTCCTGAGTCTTAATAAAGGTTGCAGTCATCCCCTGTGTGCTTCAGTTTTGCAATAAAGGTTGGTGCATTTCAATAACTTTTGAGTTTTCCAGAGACAGGTTTTGCCTGAGCAAGGAGACATGGGATCCAGGAATGGCAGAGCATCATTTAGTGTTCATATCAAGGAGTGGTGAGATTTTTCCACACCACTTCAGAATCTGTTATGGTGGATTATACCTTCAGAAAAACTAATTTATAATGTCTCAAGTAGAAAGTGGATCCTACGTGCTCTCTCTTTTTGTACAAAGGCACTGCTGTCAGCCCACAAGAAAAATCCAGGGAGGTTTCTGTTTTCCATTTACCGTACTTTTCAATTGACTGGTCAGTGGTGTGTATCCTTTTTCAGTTTCTTTATTCCCTCTCTTTCAGACTTGGAATATCATTGCCTGAAATCCTGAGGATAACATTATAGATTTCTTTTTATTTCACACAGAGACCTTTAAACACACAACACATCTGAATTGCCCCTCCATCTGGCTTTAACTCAGTCTGGGTGTGTAACGCAAATCACAGACTGAAGGCTACAATATTGCTTTGCACAATTTAAAACGTTTGGCCAAACGGAGAACAATCCTTTTCATAGGTGTGCATAATAAATATAGCATGACTAGAGATGTAAGAATGGGAAAATATCCTGATATGAGATGTTACAACCAAGCTAGGTTTATAATGAAATCAAAACATGCATGAAGAAAGAAAGGCTCTGAAAAGCATAAGGGGATCATGGATGGCAAATAAAACAGGAGATTTTCAAAGCTGAAGTTTTGTAGCTAGAGAATTATACCTGCCATCCAGTGTAGATATTTATTTGGGATAAATAAAATAGCAGTTGAGACTGCTGAAATGCATATATCAGTTATCTGTAAGATAAAGCTGGTGGGGAAGATTGAAAGATTACAGAACAAAGGGGAAAGTATAAGTAAAAGGAAAAAAATAAAAGAAGTTTGTGCAAAGGCTAAGATAAATAAGAGATTTTCTGAGTACACAAGAAATGAGGTCACTGGAGAATGCATTAGAGTTTGAGACATTGCAAAGGTAACCTACCTTTGGTTGAGAAAAACATATTTTTCAGATATTAAATGTTTTGACTCCGTTTTCTCAATGAAGATAAGTATAATACAAAGAAGAGACACAGAAACAGAAAATGAATAAGGAGTTAATATAGACTCTGAATACTGACAAAATCCATGGCTTTAAAAATCAACCCAGATTTCTGTGAGAAGTTGAAACACTCAGGAGCAGACATGAAGATGCTGACCATGTCATGGGAAACAGTGCCTGGCTGGAATGCCTGATGACTTGAAGTACCATCCTAGACTGTTAGTTCTTGGCAGATTTTAAGCCATGATAGGTGTTTTGGATAGTCTGTGGTTACCAGTGAATAGTTTTGCACATAGCAGCTTCCATTCCCTTTGTGTACTATGTGTTTTTTTCCTAGTTTGCTGTAGAGAGAAGGGCACCGCAATGGGACCAAGGTGAGGTTGATGTGGAGGAGCAGTGATGAGAGGCCACGTCCTCATTCTATTTGAGTTGGGGTATTTAATGACAAATTTAACAGAGCAGAAAAGGAGAAAGAATCCGTCAATGCAAGGTCTCACTGTGCTTTGCTAGTGCTTGTGACCATCATATCGTACATAATCTATCCCAAAATCTTTTATTATAAATACATAAGAAAAACTAGACACATGGAATTTATGTACAGGCAGTTTGGGATTTTATATACTCTTAAGTAATATGTATTCTATTCATCATCATCCCATACAGTTTCAAATGCTAGTTAAATGCAAATACTCCCTAGAAGGAGAAAACAAAGATATACAATGACATCTTTTGATGGAAGAAGGGGTCATTTTCAGAAGCTGATGTAAAAATCTGAGAAAACACAATGAACAGTATTTAGGAGAATAGAGAAGATCATGAGCTTACAATCAAGTAAAGAATGTATAGCATGCTTTCAACAACAGCAACGAGGAGTCAGAGCAAAGTGTGAAATGGTGTGAAATGCAAATAGAGAAGCTTCACATAGTCTGATATTGGTGAGAAATGACAGTACCGTGGTCAAAAGACCAGTCTCTGGCTTTAGTTGTTTTTAAAAGAAGTTATTGCACAATCAGATAAGGTTCAAAACTGATGCTAGTATGGTACAAGGGCAGAAAGACCTTAGTTATTTATTAAAGTTAGAGATAGCAGGTTTGTAGAAGAGAAGAAATTAACAGGTCATCTCATTGAGTCAGATAATTCTGAAGGGAATAGGCAGGATAAATGCTACCAGGTTAGTTGAACTCTTTTGAGATGCAAGAACAAAGGAGCAGGAACTAAGAGAAATCGACGGCAGCTATATTTATTTGGAATTTCTTACACAAATTGTGAGCAATTACATATATAAAATATTTCACTAATGACAGCCAGAGGAAGAAATAATTGAAACAATAATTTCAAGGGTTAGTGTATCTAAGGTTTTAAAAGCATAGACATTTAACATTAACATTTACAGTGAGCTGTTTTCTTTGCAAATAATTACACATAATCTTTTTGTGAGGCAGCTCTATTGGAATAAACAGTAAAAGTAGGCAGAAAAACTTTGAAATAGAAATTTTAGTTTAGAGGTGGTTATAACTCTGGTTATTGGAGATATTCTTGCAGTGATTCTTCAGCAGCACAAGTAAGTTGTGCGTGGAAAGAGGGAGTAAAAATTACTTCACTAAATCTATTTTTGTGTCTACCATTTACCGTGTTTGAAAACATATATAGCAGAAGGGATTGTGTCATCAGAAGAGTTATTTGATTTTCGGGGGTATTTTTTTCTGGTTCTTTTTTGTTGGTGTTTTTTTTTTTTGTTTGGATTTTTTTTTTACTTAAGTTTGCATGTATCTAGAGGAGTATACACGTATATATAAATGGTATCACAATCCATAGATTTGCCTGCTGTGCATCTGAAGAAAAATTGTGAGAGCACAAGACCCTCCCTGTTTAACCAGGAGCTCCCCTTATGCTTCACCCGTGCTCCTCTTCTGTAACACAGCACTTAAAGCAAAAGTGGTAACTGAAATGTGAGGTAGAAGAGACATGAGAATTTTTTTTGCCAGAGACAAATAAACTCCTGTTCAAATGACAAAATGGAGAGCTCTCTCTGTACACAGAATAACATGTGCTGTGTTTGTTGTTGTACTCAGGAGTCACTCAAGAGCTCAGATGAGGCTGTAGCATCCTGCCTGGCAACAGGAGCCTTTCTGCCAGAACAATGATGGATCTTCAAATTCACTCTAGGAGATAGAAAACTTAATCTCCACTAACTGAAGCTTAGATATCATGCAAGATCACTTCTACACATCCAGAGATGACCGCCTCTACAGAAACTGTCAGCAGAGGTCCCTATGGTCTGCTGAAACCTGGATCTTCCATTTTAGTTGAAGGATATGAAGACAAGCAAAAAGGTAAGTTAACAGTAAATGATGAAGCACACTGAAGAGTGGCGTGTGATTGTGAAGGTAATTGAATATTGAATTGCTGTACGTTGAAGCAGTTAGGAACATTGATTATTCTGGATTTTAAATATTAGTGGGGGAACATCCATCCACTACCCAGGATATGTGCTTTTAGGATGTGTGCTTGAGAAATTTAAATATATATGCATAATCCTAAAAGCACCTATAGACTCAGAACTGTTCCTGAAACTTGCGTAAATTTTGTTTTGCTTCACTAAGCTCATAGAAAGATAGAATTTTCTCTTACTTTACTCAGGCAAAGTGGGTTCCAAACTGGTTCAAATCCTGGTAATGCAGCCTGAAGAGTGAAATATTCCTGAAAAGACGGAGTATGGTGTCTGAAGTACAGATCTATGCCAGGGCTGCCGCTCTTACAGGCACATCCAAGCTGGCTTTAAATTAGGTTGTTCAGCCAGTGATGTCACTGCAGCAGCACAGAGCCACATAGGGCATGCTGTTTACCCAGTTTTTCAACCATGGAACAACATTCACATCAGTGAATGCAGTGGAGGCATACCCAGAATAAGAATGTGATTTATTCTTTCAATGTGAGAAGCAGCTATATGTTCAACAAAGGCTTTCCTTAGACTAATGGCCAAAGTAGGCCCCAGTGCAGCTCCTCTATAGACCGAGAAGAAAGGATTGTTTGTTGAGGCTCAACTGTCCCCAAAAACCAGTCTGCTGAGTGGATTCCGTCATGTATGAGTTCTCTGCTCACTTCATTGTCACGGGTGTTTCCGCAAGCCTGCCATGCACAGCATAACTGGGGAATTTACTACAGCACTTGCTGATAGAGCAAATAATTCAAAGTCCTGTCACAGCCTGGAAAGAACAGATGACTACTATAAACCAGTTTAATATGTCTAAGATATTGTTTACTGACGGAATACAGGACAATGTGATTTTTCTATAGACCCTCTCATTCTCCAGGAATGGCAAAGCATTTAATGAAGGAATGAGTTAGAGCTGTGGTTGTTCGGTCCAGAGCAATGGCTGGTTTAGCCTTTCAATGCAAAATCATTATGTGCTCAGCAGTAGCTCACAGAGCCATGGCCAGTAAGGGCTGTCGTGCTGAGACAGGGACACTGGCCCTGACACTGTCTTTGTCCCCTCAAACTGTTTGTGGTATTGCTTACTGTCTCCTCGGATGGGTACCAGAGGAAGAAAGAAGGAAACTTTTGTTAATTCTTGGGCTTTCCCCAATACTAGTGACAATAACTTTGACCATGTGGCGCCTCTAATTGTGCACTGCAAGGGCTGCAGTTGGTTGAGCCCCAGTTTGCATGTAGGAACTCTGTTCTCCACAACTGTTTTCTTGGTCAGCATGTGCCTCCTATACTCTTGTGAAACAAATACGTGCTCTTCAGTTGCAGTGTGGGTAGCTACCCTTCCTGAATAGTGGAAACAGATGAGGAGTAAAAGTACACCATTTGCTTTCCAGGGAGACTTGACTTAAGCTGAATTTCAGAGCCAGTTATGCATGTACTTCATGCAAACTAATGCTCCTGAAAATTGCTGCTTTTTAAACCCGGTTTATAGCACATATTTTGGATGCTACTCATTTCAAGCCTTTTGAAATACTGTTTTAATTCACATCTCTCTAGCACTGATTCTTGGATGTAACACTGCTGTGTTCTTTGCCTTTCTTAGTATTCAGTTTACTTGTCATTATGGAAACATAAGACCACTCTTCCCAGCAGCGAGGTCTGTCTCAGCCATGTATTACAAGGATACTCAAGGATGTGATGTAGAGCAGATGATTGTGCTTGCACAACCAGCTTGCATGCCTGAACTGCACATTAACATAGGTTTGGTGCTTGCACAGTTTGCACTGACCTTGACTGGCAGTGTAAGGTGGAAGTCATTGCTCTGAAATAAAGGTGATTGGCTGAAGAAGGCAGTGGAAGTCTGGGGAGCTTGCAGAAGGGGATGCCGGGAAACTTGCAGAAGAAGGGGAAGATGCATGTATTCAGTTGTCTAAGGTGAAGCTTGGTATAAACCACATGCTAAAGCAGAGACCAGTCTAAAAGTGGCTAAAACTGCTGAGCCACATGACACTTGCTCCTGTGACATGGAAGATTATTTTTATCTGTTTTGCTGCCTGCTACCTCTCAATACTCCATTTAAGTTTTCCATTAATGGTGGAAGTTTAGAAATTAGTTGGACTGGCATTCTTCTTCTTCTGTTTACAAATAATGCCAAGGTGGCATTGAAATTACAGCTTTTAACCTTTGAGAACCATATGGCCTGAAAACAAGGGAATGGCTTTTGTCCTGTGCTGTTTCTGTCAGAGATACTCAGATCACTCTCCTTAGTCTGCAGCAGACAGTATAGTTTTTATAATACTCTGGGAACCTGAACCACAGTGTGGTTAAACAAAGGCTAGCAAAGCTTGCAGAGCAGATGCACAGCCTTGGACGTTGCAGGCAGTGTGGCTGCTCTCTGCACTGCACATCCTGAGCTCAGCTCTGTGGCAAATGAGGCAGAACTCCATGAATGGTGTCTGTGCCCGTGGTATCCCTGTTTGGGCACATTGGCTTTACAGCAGCAGCGTGCTGCAGGTAGGTAAATGTTGGGTTTCTGATAGAGGTGGCTGCAGGCAGAGCTTCATTCCAGAATGCCCTACAGTTTCTCCTGATGTGCAGCTTTCAGCACAGGCTGGTGCCTTGATGAGATTTTGACTTGGGTTTTGTCACATGTTTGATATACTGTGCAGGCACTGCCAATGTGCAGCTGGCAGGACACAAAGGTGCCATGGCACCGTGGGCAGAAATGGCTGGGATATGGTGGCAAAATGCAAAAAATCTGGAAAGACCTGAGGAAGATTCCTTAAGGGACAGGAAAGGGTTTATGTGGAAGTCACCAGCTACCTACAGTAACTGCTTTGAAGCTGCCGGGGTCTCAGTCCATTACTGTTGAGGGGCACTGTGTGTTTCCCTTCAGTGTCAGTTTTCTGGTAATTATCTGAATACAAATAATAATGAAAAAGTAAAATTTTACATTCCAATTTTTCTAATATTTCCACTCAGTGATTCTTCAGGCAGCTCACAGGTGTCTGGGAGCTTTGTCTTGAATAAATACATAACAATAGAATATTTGCAATATTATTTTTCTCATTTAAGATATCATACACTGAGGTTGTAATACAGCAAATGTGGGGAGCTAATAGATTTTCCTGAGAGCCCTGAATTTGCTTTGCCTAGAATGATAGGCTTTTTAAGCTGAATTACCACAAATCCTTCAATGAGTGAGTCTTAGGACAAATAATAAACATGTGAATTTTAAGTTATTTGTTGAAGATGATTCATCTGGAATTTATTCTGAATGGATAAAAATGAGATTTTGCAGAATATGATCAATTATTTCCACTTATCCCTCAAAAAGAAGAGGAACTACACACACTGACTGCTGAAGTCAGTAACAACCAACAAAAGAAACCAAGCCTAGGCATTTTGCAATAGATATATTCAGATAAACAGAATATATAGAACAATAAGGTTTCATGCTTAGAGCATGGGACACGTTAATGGATCCCCAGCTTTGCTCTCTCTATTCCAGCCCTTGCACATCATGCAGTGGTGGCTCAGCACAGATCCACAGCCACTCTCCAGCCTGGATCTTGGATGGCCCACACGTGGAGCCCCAGAGCAGGACAGAGACTGTCACTTCATGCTCCACAAATGCAGAATTTCTTCTGGTTGGGCTCAGGTCTCAGAACCTGCTTGTCATGCAGGTTTTCTCAGATGTGGCTTGTCATACAGGGCCTCACAGATCAGTGTTTAGACATGTGAGTGCTCTGGTCTCAATCCGTGTGGACAAATGCAGATTGATTGAGAAGACAATACCCTGAAGGCCTCTGACTCAATCAAGCACTTCAGCATATCCCTACCTTCAGCCATGTGGACTGTTTAGTTTTTAATGATGAACACATTTGAACAAAACCGCAAGCTGTTCCTGAGACTTCATGAGCAGGAGAGGCTGTGTTGGTCAGCTCTTTTCTCTGCTGGAAATTATTCATTCAGGTCACCCTTTTACTGTAAAAGTATGGAAGCAGGAGTGAATCGTGCTGAGAACGTAAGGGGGTAGAGTTGCTCCATTGCATACACAAAGTGCAAGAAGGGTGAGAGGATGGGGAGAAGAGCTGCTGCACCCTCATGCTCCTGATCCCTGGCACACTGCAGGGATGGACCCCAGATCCTCCAGGTCATGGTATGGAACTGGGCTGCATTCACTGCTCCGGCCCGGATGCCACGTCCTGTGTATGAGACTGATTGCACTGTACCTCTCTGTGACTGCCACCCCTCCACTGCACACTGGTGGCCCTTGGTGGCCCTGGGGCTGTGCCTATCACCCCATGGGCACTGCAGGTGGAGCTGCCCCATCCCGTTCCTACTCGATGTGCTCTGGGTGGAAGAGAAACTTGCATGACTGCTGTGAAGAAAGGGCGTACTCAGCAGCTGGATGGATGTCATTGAAAGTGAAAGAAGGAGAAAAAGAGCCCACAAAGCAAGTTTTGGAAAAATCCTTTTCAAACAATGGCTGTTGCGGGCACTGCTTTCAGTGAGATGCAAACATGTTATCCTTTCATTTCTGCAACAGTTCTGAGTGCTTCATTAATAACAGACTTGGTTGGGAGAGTGACAAGATGGGAACCAGCACTGTAATTACACACTGCTCTTCTTGTGAGGACTGCCGTGAAAACAACGGTGTGTTCTCATTTTCTCCAAAGACAACCAGGGAAACAAATTTCTAACACCTTGCCCTCTGTTACAGCTGGACGCTGTTCCAGGATGACATGAATCAATGAAAAGTGAAACTGTAACCCATAGAAACATTATTCAGTAGACTTCATACAAAACAAGGCATTTCTACTTGCCTAATTAAAGGATAATGAAAAAGGTTGTATATTTTTGGCAGTAGTTGTGGAAGTACATCGGTTTTTCCTCAAAAGTCAGATCATCATAGCAAACACGATTAACAAAAGAAAAATGTTTCCTTTTCCTGGAGCTGGCTAATTAAAAACTTTCTCCCTCATCAATTCACTGAGCACAGAAGGAAATATTCCATGGGGTTTTAGTACCTGGAATGCCATATTTATTTCTCAATTGAAAAACTGTATTATAATGAACTGTCTTACACACAGCTTACCTGGACTCTTTAAATAAAGCAGTGATAATCTTTATCACTGCTCTCTTGACTTTGTTTCAACATTCTTTTTAATGCAAATTTCCTAATCTAACTTGTAAAACATTTAGTATTTAGAATATACTCCTTTAAGATCCATCAAAAGAGGCAAAGCTGCATAACAATGCCTGGTGCTGGAGCATTGTGAGCCTGCTACAAAGGAATGAGGTGATTCTTTCTTTCAGGTCAGAAGGTCAGGCTTCACTGCATTAATTTTGCTGAGTCTCTTTGTTATTTATAACAAACAAGGTCATTTATTTTCATTTCCTTGTTTCTAATTGCATGCATCTCCTTTGGAGTATGAACTCGGTAAACAGGTGGCTGAAATGCTGGGGAAAATGCTTGAAGCTGTTCCAGAAAAAGGGCATGTCCCACACTGGTAAAGCAATTTGATGAGTTAGAGATTTAGTCATAGCAGGATGTGCACCTGCTTGAAAGCAAACACACTTCTCTTTGGCACACACAGATACATGCAAATTAAAAGAGATTATTTCACTCTGAATGGTGGGTTGATATTTGATCAAATTTAACATTGTATATTTTAAATAAAGCCTGGGTGTATATTAGTGAAACACCATCTCTTTTCAGCTGCTTCTGATTTTTTTTTTCAGCTTCTCTTTGAGTATTACAAATGAATGATATTTCTTCACTGGCTGAGCCTACAAAAAGAGTATGTCTCTGGAGGAGAACTTTATCAGGGAATCTTTATGATGAGAACTACCTCCATGCACTGAAAAAAAAATGGGATAATGAAAAGCTAGGAGGTTTGACTGACAAGGAATAAACCAGATCTTAAAGTTTCTATTCTAAAACGAATTCCCACAAATTAAAGGGTACTCATTGGAGTGATAGCAGTATGTCTTTTTAATCCTGTAAGACCCACATTTCCAGGCAGCCCAAACAGAACTCCTAAATATATTCATGGACAGCTTTTGCATAGGTAGCTATTGAATTTGCATTTCAAAATACAGGCGCTGTATGGCTAAATCTGTGGCTGCTTTGTCCTGGAAGATGAGATACAATATGGGCTACCTTGATTTTAGGGGTAGTGCAGAATGTATCAGGAAGCAGTAATTGTCTGGCATGACTGAGCTCCTGTTGTCTCTGGTCGAGAACAGGCCTAGGGCTGAATCCATAAGGGAAACAGAGGGAGCTTTTTTACCAAGGTCAGCTTAAGAACCTGTCTCTGAGGAAGGGGAGGAAAGCTGGAGAGATGAACATGCCATGCCAAGGGACAATTGTTTTGTCCATTTTCTAAGACTGGGCATCAAGAGGTTGTTTGGAGGAGGCTCAGCAAGGGACATGTATCCTCCTGCTTAAATTGTTGTTTTCTGCAGATTATTTCCTAAGAGTGGGGCAGGTGAGACAATCTGGTTGTAATGATTATGCTACAGCTTTCCTTGTTTAGGGTGCATACTGTAGCCTTTCTATGAAAAGATTACTGTCTCGGGCTTCTGTTTCCATGCACATGAAAATACACTTTTTAATTTCAGGGAGAAAATATTTTCAAATGGTATGTTGGAGGAAAGAAAATATTCGTATCTTTGAAAATGATAAAAATCCAAACCCTTTCTTTAGCAAAATATTTGTTTCTTGAATGTAATTATAAATGTCATTGTACATTCTTCTTGACTTCAATGCTTATCTTGAGGAGTTCAGTGAAAATAAATTGTTTTCATGAAGGCAGTGAAGCCGTTTGATAAATACACTGTCTCAGAAAATTGTTCCTGAAGCAGAGGTTGTTCTCTCACTTTAAAAGAAAGAGAATATGTTTTAGAAAACAAGCCAGGCAGCCAAAAAAGTGCATTTTTTTGTTTCAGACAATTCATTTTAAAAAGCAATGTGTAAATCACATGGAAAATTCTGCATTGATTATTTTGACTGCTGTAGAACCCTGGAATAAATGAAGTTGAAATAAGCTTATATCAAAGAACATTGTATTTAGTAGCAAGTTGGAGTGTTATTTTGCTACTGATTTTCTTTTTTCTTTTTAGATTTTGTTTTGTGATCAGATGTTTTATTAAATATTAGCCGTTCATGGATATGAGGACTGATTCTTTAAGAACAGCTTGGCACATACTGTTTATGAGCTTGAGGAAACAGTCTAGCGAACTGGAATCTGCCTTTGGCTTTTCAATGTTGAAAATGTGGCCCATTCAGGTATCCAAAAAACAAACCCCAAACCCCTCAGTTCTGTAACTGAACATAAGTCCTGAATGAACGTATAGCAGTTTGTTTTGGAAACATTATTGCAGTCCCTAATCATACTTTCAGAAACCTGTTTGTTAGTTTTCAATCTGATGAGTTTATGTATGTGTCTAAGTCCCAAACTCTAGTGTGCAAGTACTAATAAAGTAGTGCTTCAATTTTTTTTAATCCTCAGCTAGAATTATGTTGCTATTAATACCAGAGTTATTAATATGCTCTCAGAAGACTACATTATTAATTAGGAGACCTAAAGGATAACTATTGGGTCCTTCGGAAGACTACTCCAGTTATTGTATGGATCTGATCTATCCAAATAAAGCTGTATGTCCTCAGTCCTATCAAACTTTTTGTATTTTCATATTCTCTAGAATTGATCATTAATTATGTTATGTTATAACCTGTGCTAGTAGGTGTGACAATACTATCATGATAAGTCACTAACATTTGAAAGAGACGTGATGACAGAAGCATTTTTAAATAATTACTTTTGTTTTTAATGCATGACTGTAAAATTACACGACTTTTTACCTTGTATCTTGGCAGTGTCTCATCAAGTCCTTCCTTGGCTTCCAAGAGATGACCAAGAGCCCATCCCTTCCACAGCCACGAACACAGGATGTGCATTGTGGTCACTGAGAGTGTACCCCAGCCCTTGGCAGCTCCTGGGCATCGCCAGGGCACTGCTCCCCTTCTCCCCAGGGCACCACAGAGCCCTCAAGGTGAGTGTGTGTTTTACACTGCAGTGTGTGCACCTGGAGCATATCAGAGGTCACAGAGCTGGAGCGGTGTATTTCATTACCTAATAGAACATGGGATGAAATTCAAACTGAAAAACATGTAGGAGTGAATCTATTGCAGATACAAGGGTTAAATGTAACCTTTCCCACCTGGAAAAACTCTTCACCATATCTCACTAAGACTCTTCAGATACGTTTCGGTAATTAGACTTTGTTCTACTCTAAAATGAAAATTTTTTCCTGGCAAATTCCTCTGGACTAACATGGAAATTTAAAGGATTTGGATTGCTCATGGTGAGCATCTTTTTCTTTATATAGATATTGTCCTTGTAAATTCCTTTTAAAAAGTAGATGCAAATAGCTTTTTTTCCCCCCTCATAACAATTTCAGCAGTTTAAATTCAAAATATATGAATGTGGAGAGAGCTGGAGAAGAAAAAGAGAAACATACCACACAGCTTTATACTAACGGATTATAGAAATTTTATATATATATATATACACACATATATATATACAGATATACAGAGTCATCTCTAACCAAGTTTTTCTGTCTTGCTTTAAAATGGCATTCCTGGAAGAAAGGAACACACTGCCACAACTTCTTAGCTTCAGTTAGAAATTTTATTCTTTAATGCTAATCTAGAAGTGACACTGTTCCAGTCATTGTTCTCCTAAAGTCAATTCTTATATTACTGGGCAGTTCTTTTTCTGTTTTCAGTACTGTAATCTGTTTGTTTTTCAACGTGGTCTTTATCTCACAATAACTGTGTACTAGTATGTGAGGATACTGTAACACTGCAGTCAATAGCAACAGGATATTCACTCTGCCAAAAAGTAATCCTATATTATCCATTACACACGGGTTATTTTGGAAGGCTGTGGGATACTTTCTTTAAAGCAGCAGAAACCTTTTTGCTGTAACATACTTCAACAGTATTAGTGATTGTGTCTGCTCTCTAAACAACTCAAAAACCTGTTTTTCTGCTGAAATATGGTTACAAATATTGTATGTGATTTGAGGTGGTAAAATACTTCAGGTAAAGTAAGAGGCTTCAGCAATCCACAGAAACATCAAAGCAGGCACATGTTTTAAAAGTTTAATAGTTTTATTTTTTTTTTTCCAGTTTCTCAAAGTAAAGCATTTCTTGACTTGGGCCTGAAAGAAACAGAATTGTCACAAACCAAAAACTTGCTGTTGTGATTTTTTTTTTCCCTGCAACAATCCATACTTGCATTTTGAATAGTGATACATATTTTTAAGGAACAGCTATAAAATAGTTTTTTAAAAATCCTTTGATCTGTAGTTCTCTAGTTGTAGCAGCCAAGACAGAGAGAAGGTAAATGATCATCTGGCAGACAAGCACTAAACTCCAGCTCCCCCAATTATTTGGCTTCTCCGATCTGCTGGCTGAAATTTCCTCCTTTACTGCAGGAAACGTAGTCAGTGACTAATAGGTGTTTATTGATCTCTGCTTGAGATACTTGCTGAGAAACGTAGATATCAATGAATATTTGATCTGAATTAATGTTAAGAACAAAAGTTTTTTCTTTATGGCCTCATTTCTATAGGCTATTCATGTCTGCCTGATCACTTACAAATGCCTGCTGACTCCACAACCTGATGAGAAGCGTATTTCAGTGAGATAAACTGTAATGAATTAATATGCTACTAATTGTACTTTTTCTTAGCCAAAAGTTACCAGTGTAGTTGTTGCTTTGAAGGGTAAGTCAAAATATCATTGATTCTCAGCAGCTGTACTTGATAAGTAGAATACAGGTCTAATTCAAAGCCCATTGCAATCAATTAAAGGGACTTTCTATTGATTCCAGGAGGCTTTGGATTCTTTTCTAAACCAGACCTGGTTGGTGCTGTCTTTCTTTCTCCCTCTGTATCTTACCCCTTTTGTTTTGTGTCCTTCCATCCTTCCCATGTGCCTTGGGGGAAGGGGCTAAGACACTCTTCCTGGACAGGTGCCATCAGGGATGCTGTCTGCATTCTTCCATCTTCTCTTGTCCCTCCCAGTTCCTACAGGAGCCAGTAGACATGGTGTAGAAGACTAAAGGAACAGGTGGCCCTGAGGGAAACATGGAAATGCAGGCATGCCTGGGGAGGGCCCCAGAGGGCCAGAGCAGACACAAGGACAATGACATTAAGGGTGTGCTCCCTGCCTGGGATTTGGAAGATGCCGAGAGCATGCTGCATGTTAGGGTGGTGACTGTCTGCTTCTCTCTCCCCTTTTCTTTCTCTCTCTCTCTCTCTTTTCCTGTCTTCTTCTTCTCAAAAGATCTTGTAAGCCAGACTAAAAAATTCCACTAAGTGCCTTGTGTCTTGGTTAGTTAAAGTTTGCTGAGTTAAAGTCTGTGAGGTGCCTTACTTTTTCTGGATGTTTTCAAATTTGCTAAGTACCTTATTCTACTTGACTGTTCTCAAGTTTGCAAGTAAAAGTTACTATTGAACTTCCCAATAATTTGGTTGTTTCTCCCGCTCATGGCCCAGGGTAAATCCTTCCCCTAAACCCACTGAGTGGGCCTGGGCAACACACAAGGACCCTGCACTGTGGAAATGAATTTCAGGTCTTAATGTTGACTTTGCACTGTAAAACTAGAACAGAGAGTTTCAGCCCAGCCTTGGCTCATTCCACCCCTTCTCCCCCATTTGCCTGCCCCCTCCCATGCTCGCTGTCTTTGCCAGCAGGAGGGAGTTGTGTGGCCAGAGACAGCGACATTGCTGAGGTGCAGGGCTTGTGGAGGGCTTGGCTGGCTATCTCAGCATTTGGGTGTTAGGGACCTGGTGTGTCTGCTCTCATCTCTGAGGTTCCTTCCTGACCCGGTGATTTGTTGGAGTAAATCTGCCAGTGCCTCTGGCTTCTGTGTAGTGATGACAAAGAAAATGTTCCTGAGCCTCTGATACTATTTCCATGTAACAGACTGGGAGACTGACATAGGGTTTGCAAAGTAGTTTGCAGAGACTGTAAAGGGTACCAGTTCGTTCTGGTACAAAAAAAAAAAAAAAAAAAAACAAGACTCGCCAGGCTTGCATGGGAAACAGCCAGGCCTGGAACATTTCTATTTACCTGTGTAAGTTGAAAGGTTTCTGGGCAGCAGGGAGAATTTGTGCAGGCACACATTCAAGTTTGTATATGACTGATTCACTCAATACATTTTCTGTGCTTACATCAGAAAAGCAGTTTGAGTGTTCTTAATGGCTTTTAAAATTGAATTGTGATGATGAGTCAGAAGAAAGTATAGCTGGAGATGGAACAGAGTCACTGTTGCTGACTGAATCATAATTGTTGGCATCAGTAGGCATACATTCAAACCTTTATAGAACAAGGCTTTTCAAAAAGTTTCTTCGAAATTGAGGCTACCCAGGACCAGGGAAATTATTGCAGTACTTCACTTACTGTAGATAGATACTGGCTTTTATTAAACCAGCAAAAAAGAAGGGAGTACTTACTCAAAATTGCAAATACTTCATACTTCCAACTACTCTGAAAGAAAAAATAATAGAATTGCAAAGCCATAGTTTTACTGAAGAAACTTAGAATAGCTTGAGAGAAGAATTTGTTGGGCTCCCTTCAAGCATCATGTACAGAAAGTTATAAATACTTTGGCTCATATTCCATCCTTAATGTACTCCTGAGATAAATATATTGTAAGTAACAAACAGGAATGACATCATGTATATGGATTAAAAGTCTAACAGAGGTTACTCAAGTTTACTTCTTTAATAAGCTACATTAAAGAGGTGTTGAGAAAGGAAAACACACACTTGCCTAATTCTTTAGTTCATAAAATTCCCTCTGGTGCAGTATCATGTAAGCCATTTTATTTAAAAACACAAATTAGCATACATATCCCAGTTTCTCTTCAGTTTTTCATTTTAGATGACATATGAATTTCACTGTGATCTTACTAGTTCTGCAAAAGACACTGGGCACTAGACAGAGGTAACAAAGCAAGATTATACTTGGGAACTGGTTTGTTGTTTTTTTCCTTGGAAATATCAAATTTCTATGTTTTAGTTTCAAAATTGTATAAACAGACAGTAGTCCAAGACTTTTCACCAAATAATACTTTGGGGATAAGTGTTTTGTCTAACTTGAGTGTAATTACTTTTTTCAATTCTGACTTATTCCACTTCAATTTTACATTAACTTTCTGAGCCAGTGACGTCAAAATGGAATATTTTGAGGTATTACTCTATTTTTAGAAGCCAACTGTATTGGAAACTGTATATCCTACCCGAATACTTAATTTTATCCTTATTTACATCACCATTATTTACATCATTCCTGAACTTATGCCTCCTAACCCAGCTCCTGCCCAGCACAGCACCTGGTATTCCTCCCACTGGCCGGCTCTGCCCCACAGGCTCCTGTTGGTGGCCTGGGAGTGGGGCAGGAGACGAGCTGGGCTGCTCGGCTGGGCCTGCCGTGCCAGGCAGGAGCTGTGCAGCAGCAGCCACAGCAGCCCCTGTGCTGCCCGTACAGCACACAGGTCTGGAGCCTTTCAGTGGCTGGTTGCAGTATGGCAACAAAACCAAATCCTAAAGTCGGAATCGTTTGCTGTTTATTGCTTACTGAAGTAGCTTCCCTCTGAATTCAGTGGGAATGTGCTTTCAGATTAAACGTAGAGAGAGCTAGGCAGCCTGGAAATAGCTGTATTCATACAGCACCCCAGAACTTGATGCCAGTGATTTTTTCCTATACCTCAGAATCTGCTTATTCCAACACATACAATTGGGTTTATGGAAATATTTTTGGGCTTGTTTGGTTTTTTTTTACCCAAGGAATAAAACAAAGCAGTTATTATTTTATTAACCTCAGTTGAAATGTGTTTGCTGTGCCTGTACACTACCACTTTTCTGTCACTGTGCTGGAGAAATACTCTAGTGCAATGTTGTATTCTGAAATAGCTTCAATGTCTTTTTCTGAACAATTTGCTTCTCTCAGGAGCATAAATAATTTTTGCCACAGGTATGGGGTGTGCCTGTGCGAACTCTGTGCTGTATGTTCCTTAACCATTTCCCCTCTAGCAACAGAGTGTATCTTGTGGCTTTTTTCCCTTTGGTTAAAAATGGTTCACACAATGAATATGAAATTGCATTAGCTATTTGACAGAATATGCCTGTTATCTTTGCTATCGAGGCATTTGCCCATTCATACATGGTTTTCTAGAAAGCTAAATTCTGAATATTCCATGTAAATACAAATGTGTATCTATGTTTAATTCTGCTTTTAGTGCATGTTAGAGATCTTCACTTCAAAGTGTGTTATTCTGAATAAGGGTGCGCTGGTATGTCCTGTGCCACCAGGAGCTACTTGTGCCACCTTAAATGTTGACCACAAGATTTCTAGGAATGGAACTGGGAAGATGTTCCCTTTCTACATGTTGTAACTATTGACTGGTTTACAGTTTGCTCCCAATGTGTCTAGACAGTGCAGTCATGCCCAGAGAGGAAGTGTGGGGCACCAAGCTCTTGAGACAGGCGTCAGTCAGAGATAGGACTGAGCATCAGACCAGGATGTCTGTCCTCGGCAGCCACATGGGGATGCAGAGACCTTCAGAGAAGGTCCTGCTGCTTTTGTAGAGTTAAACTTTGTATACCGGTTGTTTACTCCAACCAAATGGAGTAAATTTCAGTCTGGAGTGGACTGTCAGTTGTGTTGTAACTGCCCAGGAATTCGCCCTAGACCCAAAAGGTGATGCTCTCCCTGTCACAGAAGCCTTGAGTCAAGGGCGTGTTTTCATCCTTCTTCCCTTGCACCTTTTCTGCAGGGCACAAGTGATGAGGTGAAGGGGTCTTTGTACTGCTTTTAGTGTGTCTTCCAAAAGTTCTGGAGCAGGATTTCGGGTCAGGAAAGATCCATGCAGGGGAGCAGATACGGCTGGGCAGTGCCTACGACTGACTAAACAATTTTGGGTTATTAGCGGATCGCTTTGCTTCATCACCCAGAGACTTTGCGAGTTCGGGGAGGTTTCTGTGAGGCAAGCTACTGTGGTTTAAAGTCCTGCTCTTGACAGCACGTTAGAAAAACCTCCTTTCTTCTGCCACCAACCTGGCGCACCAAGGCAGCGGTGTCAATCGATAGGGTGCATTACCCACCCCCCCCGAAAAAAAAAAAAAAAAAATAAAAAAAAAAATAAAAAA
>JAWWEE010000018.1:9337733-9434033 GCA_035221455.1 Xenops minutus | reverse complement strand
CCCAAACACCCCCCCCCAAAAAAAAAAAAAAAAACACAAAAAAACAAAACCACACTTGTCTTATTTTAAAGTACTGGCAGAAACCTCACCAATTTTGCATGAAACAGGATTTCACCCAAAATATGCCAGTTAGCAGGTTAAAGAGCAATGGTTTAAATTTCACTCACATCATTTTGTGTTGGTAACTGCCTAGTCGAAAACAGTTACATGAACTGACGGCAAATGATTTTATTTTCTGATCCAAAACACAGTATTAGCACAACTCCCTTTGAAATCTCAACCTGAAATCACTGCTGTTTGAAAAGTATATGATAGGAAAGAAATCAAATATGCATACTAAAATTACTGTGCCACCATATTTTATTCACCAGAATATCTTTATACTTAAACAACTTGCAATGCTGGTGTTGAAAATTGAAACACTTTGAACTTCCTCTGGAGAGACGAATGATTGTTTAGTCTTCCCTGTGGTCACTAAAGACAGCTTAAGAGTTCTCAGGATGAACTCATTTTAATTACAATTTTTCCTCTTCTGGGGCAAAAGATAATATGTATTTTATTGTGTCAGGAATGGTCATAATGGTGGTGTTCAGCTTAGAAAGAAAAGCATTTCTTTAAATTCAAATTTAAACCCCATGATTAATCAATCATTGAGTTTGGAGAAAACAGGCGTTGGGGAATATGACACTGACAAAAACAGGCTAGGGAGGTTTTAGAAATGTCTTTTGTGAATGAATTCTTAATTGCTGGTTTGACTGCTCCATTCTCAACCACAGCTTTTTTAAAACATCCATCTTTTTATTAGAAAATACATAGTGAGACAGGGTCCCCAGGGAAGTGGTCACAGCACCAAGCCTGAGAGAGTTCAGGAAACATTTGGACAATACTCTCAGGCACATGGTGTGACTCCGGGAGACTCCTGTGCAGGCCTAAGGGTTGGACTCAATGATCCTAATGAGTCCCTTCCAATTCAGCATATTCTGTAACTCTGAGATCAAATTTGGCTTTTAAATTATTGGATTGTTTTTAAACCCAAATCTTACATAATTTTCAGAAAAGGAAAAATGATTATGTTATTTTTTTAATGCTATAGTTACTTTGAATTTGTTTTGAACGTAGAAAAAAATGACAAATCTAGTTTTAAAAAGGATCATTAAACACTTGCATAAAGCAAAATAATCAATTTCCAAGCATTGCTCTTATATAAAAAGGCACAACAATGAAAGTGGCAGCAAACCTCTTCTTGCTCTAATTGTTTCACTTAAAGGTATAGGCAAATAAGAAAATTAATTACACACCACAAGTGGGTGTTAATAACTTCTCAGATTGCTGTCCATGCAAAAGTTCCTTTCAGGATAATTTTGTAAAGGAAACTGAGCAGAAGTGTACAACACTTCAGTGATACTCGGATATTCAATGTATCTATGTCTGACCTGTATTTTCAACTGTAGAATAAATGAGCAGCTTAGGTAATTTAGCAAAAAAGACGGCCAAAGACATACACACTTTTAAATATGGTTGATGGGTGTGCATGATGATACATAGGATTTTCCCTTACAGAGGAGAACATTGGAATTTAGCACAGTGATAGCTACTATGCTGAGAAAAGCATAAACTGCTCTCCAAACAAAACAGATCATTATTTCTGAGGACATGAAAAATAGCTTATCAACATTTTATAGCCAAAAAATATTATGGATCCAAAAATCAGCACAGGAAAACACACTGAGAGCATTACTGCTCCCAAAACTTTATGTTGAATAGTTTTATGCTTAAGACTTTGCAGAATACTCTTATTTATAAAGCTTTTGCTAGATTTTAGAAAACACAAAGAAATATTTCTCTTCTGCATTATCAGTTGAATTACCATCTACATCTTCTCCAGGATGAGTATAGATTGATCACACTCTCTGAATCAGACTCTAAGAAAGTGATAGTGACAATAAACTTCACTATTAAAAAAAGTTGGTTTCATTTTTCTTGAATTATAATGAATTGATCAAAGAAATGCTACAAAGAATTTCATGAAGAAAGGGTGTATATATAGGAGTGAATCCTAGCAGGAAGAAATTAAGTTTTCCCATGAAAGAAGGCTCACTGAACATGGGTTTTATTAGCAGCTTTCTGTGGGTTTTACTAGGAAAAAAAAAAAAAAAAAAGTGTTCAAAATGTAACTCTTACTTTACATTTCATTTTCACACCAAACCCCACCAAAACAGGTATTTCCCTGCTTGTTTCTGAAATAAGTAGTCCAGAGAACTTGGCAAACCCTACAAATGTGCAGCAGGATGGAGTCAGCCAGCTTTGGGGTCACAGCCACAGACACAGCCCTTCACGGAGCTACTGCTCAACAACCCAGGTGCCCGAGTCGCTTCGGAGCTGCCCGCGACTGCAGCTGCTTGTGCCTGGGAACCCTCAGCCTCTGTGAAGCTGGGAACCAGGACAGGCAAGGGATTCGCTTCCTGAGCTGGACTCGCTATTTCTTGTAGAAATGTGTTGTGGGAAGGTGTTGAGCTCAGGCTGTGCTTTTCCCTGCCCAAGATAAAGCGGACAAGGCTGGAAGCAAACTTCATGCCTGCCACAGAAGCCCTGGATGGAGACAATATGTGCCAGAAGACTTTGTGACGTTAGTGACTGATTTCTGTAGGGGTTATATTTTCTTTGTCCTCATATTCTGATCACTTTTTTTGTAAAACAAATCCATATAGTTTACATTTCATATGTGATTCTGCTTTAACTCCAGCACACAACACAGTCACCACTGGGTTTTTGCAGCTCTTAACACTCCAAGATCTTCTCTAGGTAGGACAGCATAGCCCTGATTAAGGTATATATGAGTACCTAAACATGCACTTAGATCATGTATTCATTTCTCCTTGCCACTTTGTGCAGGGATTAAAACATATTATGAAATTTGAGAGAAAATCCAAGCTGTAAGCATGAATTTCACAGGTATGTAGAGACAGGCAGAGTGCCCTAGGCTCTCACATACGTATATTTCTGCTTATCAAATCAGAGAAGGCAGAATTTTCAACGGGCAGCTGGTCAAGTTTTACAGTCTGAATACCAGAAGGACACCTTGAATGAGATTCTTTGAGCTAGGAAAATCAATGATAAAACCTGCAGGTTAAATGATCCAACAGATCTAACTCAGAATGTTCAGGAAGTGACTAAGACTGGTGCTCTGGTATGACCACATTCTCCCATCATATTTTTAATACGAATGAAGAGGTTCAATGTTACATTCAGAAAATAATTCACAATAAGTGGGGAAAAAAGGTGTACTTCTTCCATCCCTCCAAAAAAAAAGGTTTTGTTTCTATGGGTTCTTATAACAGAAATTTTCAATCCTTTGCAATGCTATATTATGAAGCAGATGAGATTCATCATTTGCCCTGATAATTTACATTTGCTTGCAGTGAGAAAAAGTAACCTTCCATTAGGTATGTTCACAAATTCTGTGGCAGAGAAAAAAACAAATGCAAAATTAAAGTACATATTGCCTTTCATCTCTAGGAGCAATTTCAAGCAAATGAAGGTACAAGACTATGTTGCTATAGTTCTAATTTTAAAGCTAGAATTATACCTTAAATACAGCTGCACTTACAGAAATTATAGAATGCATCCTTATAATATATTCTAAAGAAAGAAGACTATCAAACATGTTAATGTTACATTAAGAAAATGTTTAATCTTTTAAAAGAGAGAAAAGCCATCTTTGAAGGTTAAAATCAGTGTGTAAATAATTGTAGCCTCTCCTATTTTTAATAAAAATCAAATAATAAGGTAATTGTTTATTATTATTTTTCAGCTTTGTAATTTATGAGTCTTCTTCTCAAATGTGCTATTAGTACCACCAATAAAAATGACAATGCTTGTTTTATAAGCAAAGCTAGAGGTTTCCTATGATCAAAATTTCCAAAATAGTATTAGAAGTCTATGACACACACACCCACACACCCAAAAAAAAAAATAAAAAACAATCACAATGTTCACTTCTGGACATTGCTGCCTACAGGAAATCTGCCTGCTTACCAGCAAATCACTAGTTGCAACTTGATGACTTTGCAAGGGTTGCAGGACCTTTCTCCACAGGATACCAGAAAGGTGATATACACACACCACTGTTACTGATGTGTCAGAAAAAAAGCACTTGACTGAGGAATCGGAGATACAGACAAGTTGTTCATTTCACCATTGCCAGTATAACAAAAAATTAAACTGTCCCAATTTTCAATTTTTTTGCACTTTTCCTTTAAAATAGGTATGCACTGATGATCAACACCAAAGGAAAAAAAAATAAAATGTGGAAGTAAAGAAGACTGGAAGACTTTATTGCCCCAGTGACTGTTTGAGAAAAGTGGAGAGAATAACACCAAAGGCACAACAACCCCTGCCTGCATACCTACACAAGTTCATCTGTGAGGATGGGAATTTCAAAAGACAAATGGGTTTCATGTCCTAGTTCTTGATAGACAAGTCTTCAGTTTAATAATAAATCATTATCAAAATATATTTATTATTGAATAATAAATCACTATGGAAAGTAGTATGCTTATCATACAGAAAGTATTTTTTTTTACACAACTTATATAGTAAATATTTTTCTGCATCCTGAATAATCTTTAGAAACTGACCGAAATGGCAGTTTTCAAATAATATTTGAAACATTGGGAGTTAATCCAGATTTTAGACATGTAAAATGAAAAAACACAGCAATCTGAGAGTTAAGTGTTCCAAAGCCACGAACAAAAAACACAACCTAAACCTTAAATTATTATGTTTTATAACAGAAACTTTACAGAAACATAATCTATATTAGAATCTATCTGCAGTTCATGTCAGCAGATTAAAATATTTTAAATGCAAATTGAACTTACAATAAATCTTTCTGATAAAGAATCAAAATTAAAACTGCAACCTTAGCAATACTTGCAAGTAATTTCCATATACATTATTTATTTCCCAAGCACATTTCATTGACTACAAGTAGAAGGCTTTTTAATACAAATGTGTGTGTATATTTATATGTGTGTGTGTACACATAAAATTCCCTTAGTAGAAATATTCTAGTAAAGAGTATATGAAATTTGTAATTAAAACCACCTAACAGTAGGAATATAATTATGCAACACACCCCTAGAAGTATTATTTTATACAATTATTTATTATTTTTCTATAGTAATATTGACATTAAACAGGAATCACTATCTAAAAGAGAAAGGCTAGCTATATTGCAAGCTTACAATTGAATAGATTCTTTTAATGACGGATATTTTTCATAGGGAAGAAAAAAGTTATATGTATTTCTTTAGAACACAACCAGAAAAAGTTATTAAATGGTCTATGTTACATTCTCCCCCTTCCTGTATAAGATCTTGCTTTTTGTAATACTCTAGTTAATGCTCCAAGATACAGAGCTCTTTGGAATTACAAGCAGTGTCAGCTGGCAGTTATCTGAGAGAAGTGGATAATGCTCCTTACTTCTATTACAGCCTCAAATCTATTTTTTCCTTTTTCTTTTCTTCAATCAGATGCTCTGTGTCATCCAAAGAAAACAATTTGATCACACAGGAATGAAACCCACTATGAAACATAAGGCACGGCAAAGGAAACAGACAAGTTTAGCTTTTATGAATATTTTAAAACATCTTCACTATCCAAGCAATGTCTTTCACAATTTTCTCAACTTTTCATTTTTTGCACTTTTCTTTTTTCCTCCTATATGTTTCCTTTTCTACCATGTTTTTACTGCTAAAACAGAACGACTAAATCCTCCAGAACAAAACAAAATCAAACACAGTCACAAACAACCCCCCAATAAAGACCCTAAGCCCAAACACCAAAACCACAAATCCAGTATCAATTTTTGTAAGAAGAGTTAGCATTTAATGCCAATCCTACATTCTGTTTATCAGTATTGGGTGCTTGTTGGTGAGTTATTTTCATAAGGTAATATTTGCATACGCCAAATACAGATAAGAGAACTCTCACAAATAATTGTTCTCTGAAATGATGCCTTTTTAAGCTACACATTTATTATTTAGATATGACCAAATCCGTGCATTTTATGGAAGCACATGAAGCAAAAGCTTGCATGGGGTCATGAAACCAGTCACTTATGTACTCCTAATGTAAGGATAGACACTCTTCAATCTCCTGCTATTGAATAGCTTGAGGATGGGATTAAAAGTTTAATTCTATAGAATTCACAACAGGTTTTCCAATATGGAATGTATGATAACTTCACCATTCTACTTTCATTTGTTGCCTTTGAAATGGCAAATAGCCTCAAGAGCCTCACACACCTCATCACTAATGATGCCAAAATAGTTCTCGTGTGGCAAGATCAGGGTATTTCTACACAGCGGAAGAGAAGCACATTCTTTTTCTTCTGTAAAGTTGAGTATATGACTCCTTATTCTTGGAGACAAGTTTTCTCTAATAAATATGACTTTTCTGAAAGACTTTTCTAGAAAACTAAAAGATATTTTATACAGTAAGTGTGATAATGCAAGTACATTGCAAAACACAACATAGTAGCATGTGGTGGTGTTCATGAGATTAGCAAAAAAATCATGTAATTTTTTTAGTCTTACATCACCAGATATAAACTTTCCATAAATACCTGCCTGGCAAAGTACTCAATCTTGACTTTACATTTATCAACAATGGAGAAGAATAAAATTCCAGAAATTATTTTGATCTGGAAAATAGATATTATTCATTGACTTTAACCCTTTCATTGACTGTGTCTAAAATATACAATGTGCAAAAGTGTCAGGTATAGCAATTTGGAGTTATTACAGCCTGACCTGCTATTTTATTATTGACTGATCTAAGGACCACACATTGTCAAAACCTTACTAACTGTGCACAAATTTTAAAAACCAAAGAATTATCTTGTTATAGTGCATCCAATACCACTGAAACTTAGATTTAATAATGTATGTCCAATACAGGAGAATTATGTAAATAATAAAATAACTATGTTTTCTAAATATTTAAAGACACGGGTCTTTAAAAGATACAGAGGTTTTTCACTTAATTCAAGATTATTTAAGGGAATCTATAGTAATACAGTCTTCCACAACAGAGGACAGAACTTTCTTCCCCTACCTGTCATCATAAATAAGGAAATGCTAAGACCTAGGAAAATAAATTTAATGCTACATTCTAAATGCTTTTCTTTTACTTTCTGCCAAATATACTGAGATGACATTTATCTGGAGGACAGATATAAATGTAGGTTGAACACAATGTGTTTCAATGTGTTTTGCAAGTAAACCTGAAGTTCATTGTAGGATAATACAATAACAAATGTACATCTGAAACAGTAAGAAAAAACAAAAAATAATGTATTTTGTTGATTGACAGGAACACAAAAGAAGTCTATAAATGGTAACATGAGCCTATTTTTAAAGCAACCTTATAAGCTTCTCTGCATTTACATTCTGTTTTGTATCTGAAAAACTTTGTTTTGAGACAGCTTTGTGGCAGCTGTGATTATTACTATATGAAAAAAAAACCCTGAAGATTCAGTAGAAACCTTTTTTTTTCTTTTTAATGTAGAAAAATTATATAAATTCCTCAAGTTTGATTTTAAATTCAGTATGTTTGCCCTACAATTCTCTGGAAGCTGCTACAAAAGTTTTAATGCTTAGAAAATTTGTCAGTTCTAAAAAATTTATGACCAATTTACAGCCACTTAATCCTGTACCAGCATCATAGTTTTATTTTCTTCTTTTTTTTGGTGTTTACCTTTTGTACAGCAAACTGTATAAAGAACTAATCTTTCAGAAGGCTAAAAACTGGGCTATTTTTTCTCACATGAAGAGCCCTGATCAGTCCACTTGAGGTATTCAGTTTAAGTGAATATTTTTCACTCTGCAAGCCTGTAATTGTACCTAATGTTCCAGATTAGACCTTGCTGAATTTAAACTTATTTGATCTAGACTTCCACAGTATCCCACTTTCTATCATGGCAAAATATAGCAGAATCTATATTAGAATCTATATCATGCAGTCTAACTTATAAACTTCACAATTTAGTATCTTAAAAGAAATTTCCAAAGAAACCCAAAAGAGCGGTGTAAAGAAGTGCAGATTTCTCAGTGGAATCTTCCATGAATATGCAAAGTTCTGTCCTGTAATTTTGTTTTCATGTTAACTCAGAAGCTGAAGGAGATGTTATAAAAAGAAATTATTGCTTTTTGTTTAGAACTGTCAAAAAAGTATTTTGGCTTCAGTTTAAAATCTTAACAAAATGTGTTCCATGTTATAATTATGCATCATTCATGTTCAAAAACAGCATTCAATTTCTTGACACGTATTTGGTTAAGCTCTCAAGTTTTTGTATCACAAGAATAAGAAATTAATGTAGTACTGCAGATTACCCACTTCAGATATTAAAAACAGATCTAATAAGGTTTGGTTACTTACTCACATATCGTAGTTGGTTATAAATGTAACATATGGTGAAGGCCTTTCTTAGTTATCAATTTATTTTATTTTGAACTAAAGCATATTTTCATAGGCATACCATTGCAGAATACACAATACAAATTAAATAAGTTATTGGTAATACTTAACATCCTGTAAACTCATGAAACAAGTGTAGAAAAAATTTAATTCCCTTGTATTTCTTTCAGTATTTTTATAATTAAACTGAGATTTTTTTTCTAAATGCATGCTTAAGACTTACAATGTCCTAGTATGTCACAGATATTATCAGTTTCCAGAGTAAGAGACATTGAAGCAAGACGGCATCTAAATTGATAAAGACTCTTGAACAGAAGAGGAAATTATATTCTTATATTCATATTCTTATTAATCCAAAAGCCATTATTCATAAACTTGTTCCTAACCACAGTCCAGAAGGAAGTAAAAACATTTAAAAAACCCTGAACTTAACATCCATCATGCAGCATTTATATTATATTATATTATATTATATTATATTATATTATATTATATTATATTCCAAAGCCCTTTGGACTACTTTCAAAATTACTCAGTTAAATCTGCCCTGTCAGAGCTGTCTTATTAATCTACTCCTTTCTTTAGTATATTGATGACCAAATACTGGAACAAGATGTCCAAGAAATACATATAGTCACTAAAACTTCACGTTACACCACCAAGTCTTGTTAAAACTGGGGCTTTCCTGGGTAACTACTGACACACTGTCCCAAAACAACAGATAAAAGACCTGCCTTTCAGATAGCTGTGAAAACACTGGGAACAAATTTCTGATGTAAAGGACTAAATGTCAGTCAATTTCACAATCCCTGCCAGGTTGCTCATTCCAAAATATTTTATTATTATTACTTTTTAAAAATTCACAAATATTTCCTTTCCATCAGAAACTTGGCCAGGTTAGCATGTTCCTACAGTTATCACTTAATGGATTTCTGCTTTTTAGGATTTGTGACTTCTGGGGTCACAGTTTTTAAAGCATTCAGGGAAACATTTTGCTTTCCTGATCAATAGCCATGACATGTTGTGCATAGGTATAGCTTTTCCTTTTCTTGTGTGAATAAGTGAGTTATAATAATTTTAAGCTAAAAAAAATAAATAATAATAATAATAATAAAACTTCAGTAAAATTATAAAACCCCAAGTACAAGTACACAGCCTATATTGGAATATGAAGCTCTGTGAGTTAGAATATTTTGGTTCATACTTCCTAGTTTAAAACTATGTTTACAATTATCTCTTCTGAATTACACCTACAGAACACAGATTGATCTGTGGATACCTGAGGTTTGTGATAAATACCTATTGAGAATAAATACACCAAGACAAATCATGCTGAGAGGTCTGTATTTGCTTCAGCTTTTGTCAAGATCTGAAGCCCAAATATGGGCACAGTTCTTGCATTTCGTGCCATCAGCGTGTTATAATAAAATTACTTAAATTGGTACTGTTCAATTAATTAAAAATACTTTGGTGATGTTATAAGGAAACCCTTAAAAAAAGAGTTAAGCAATGTTTATATGTCATAAGGTATCATCATGCATTGTCTAGTTCTCCATAGAGCTTCATACTTTTTAGGTGAGTTAAAGAACAGTAAACAACATTTTGAACTATTATGTGTGAAATAAAAGTTTCTGGTTTGTTTTGAATTAATTGAGCTATGATCATCACAAAATATTATCATATTAGTATTTAGAACTAGACAGAACAATTATGAAATTATGTTCTCCCAGTTGTAAAAAAAGGCATTTATTACTGAAATTTGCCAACCGTCTTGCATTTTGGGGTTTTTTTTGTACATGTTTTTTATTTATTATTGGTTTGGTTGCTGGGGGGTTTTGATTTTGGTTGGTTTTTGTGTTTCTGGTTTTGTTGTTGTTGTTGTTTGTGTGTGTGTGGGGGTGTTTATTATTTTTCTTTTTCTTTCTTAATTAAAGCTTTATCAAAGACAACACTTCTCACCTGTAGAGAAAAAGGACTGTATATTCTTAGTATCTCAGGGGACTGCAATGGTGCTACACATTCAGGACCTTTATAACAAAGCTATACAAACACAAAGGGCCCACATAAATAAATAGTTGAATAAATCTGTGTCTATGCTTCTGAAAAATCTAGAATAAACCTCCATCTTGATAGGAAGCTTGCCATGAAGCTTAATATGATCTACAGTTTCACTTGTTCTCATAGTCTTAATAATTATGGATACTGAAAGAAAACAAAATAATTTTTAGATGTGTGATAAGCACCCCATGGACTGTAACTTCATAAATCTAAAAGAGAAACAAGAACCATTTCTTTAATTCATTAGCAGGCTTTGAAATACAAATTTCTGAGTGCCGTTTTTGTGAGAAACAGTTTCTTTAGGAGAAGCATGAACAGGACTTATATAAAAGACTTATAAGGACTTAATATAAAGTGACCAATATCCATTATTCGGTATGATTCAAAACTGGTATACCTCTTACTGAATTCAGTTTAAAGATCTGAAAGATTCTTTTTGTAGACTCTTAGGAAAAAAGCTGTCCTGTATCCCTTCAGTTGCCTGTGAGAAAATCAGTATCTTGTTAGCTCTGGCCAGGTACACAAACACCAAGACCAACTCCTCTCAAAATTATTCAATTATATCCTTCTAAAAAACACCCAAAGTAAACCTTTGTCATAACACAGCCCTCTTCAGAACAAGCAAAAGAAATCAATAAAATATGGGATGAAATGAAGTATTTACTCATACACAAGGCAAGAGAAGGCCTACTGCTATTTTTGACAAGAAAGTGCAAATGGGAGGTAAGATAGAGAAGAAAAGGAGCTTCCTACTGTACATCTTCACTGGCATGTGATTACTGCACAGGCATGACTGGCAAAAGAGAGAAAAAAAAAAAATTTTGCAGTTTGAATTTGGATTCTGGATATTCAAATGTCCCTAGAATCTTTTTGACAGATTGTTCAGTGTAGAGGCCAAGCCATTATTATTATTTTTTTTTTCCCTGTAGCTTTTATTATCTAATTATAAGATTAAACCAGATGGCAGTATTCCTGGCACCCCCAACCTTTAAATACCCAAATGGATTGGCTTACCAAGAGCAAAAGTGAGCTCAGGGAGCTGCCAGTCTCAATGAAGAGTTAGTTATGAAAAGGAAATGGTCATGGTAAATTTCTGTAGATGCACATAGAAAATTAACTTTCTTACATGATGAAGTGCTACATTTTTTTTATAATGAAGGGAATGTAAGTATGTATGTGCTTATAAATTTACTTCTGTGTCAGGTCTCTGATATGGATAAAAAATGGGTTGATGACACACAAAAATTACACTCATTAACTGTCCTTTTATTAGTGTACTAAATTCTCACTGAGTGATATTCATCCCACCCATAAATACAGGGGTATAACCTATCATACATTTTAGCTCCTCAGATTGGTTAGACTGTGAAAAGCAGGTCCTAAACTCACATTAAAGCAGTAAAGCAGAAACATAGAAGAATGATGATTATATATTCCTTACAAGGTAATCTCAAAATAGATAAAAAACAGTTCATATCCAACTGAATTCTTTGTAAAATTTGTAAGTTATTTCAGTTTGAGCTGGTTTTAGAACCAGGTATTTAAACACTGGTCATGCTTTCAGTTTAGGGATGTCAACAATTAAGGAAATACTCAATTTTATTTTAAATTGTGCAATGATGTCTATTGAAGATTGGCAGCTGCCAACATTCCAGAAAATGAGACTGTTATTTATATGCCAAAATAGCAGCATTTAGCAGCTGAGAGACTTGATAAATCTACCTCTAAATGACTATTTGCTAAATCAAGTGCATATTTATAATTGTGCAAGATTCTATTCTTTCTCCCAGCATGAAACTAGGAACAAGAAGTTTTCTGCATAGAAAGTGATCTACTGGATTTAATCCACAGCCTTATTTGATGCTATACTGCTGAAGACATTTTAATAAGATCCAGCCTTAAGTTACCCAGATCTTTTCCTATCAAAGTAATTAAGAAACATTTTATTATAACAATTAAGAATACATAATTAGACAAGATTTAAGGAATAATGCTAACAATATCAGTTTAATGTCATCAATGTTGTCAAACTTTAATAACCAACATGCCAAAAGATATTAGAATGCACCGACCATGCAAGTTAGAGTAAAATTTATCTGGATGTTTCAAAGCTAAGCTTTCATTAGCTAACAAATATAAATAAAAGTACTTTAGCTACTTAGCAATTATAAACAGTGACAGAAAACATATAAAGTACTGGATTAGAGTCCCTAAGCTTAAACATTTATTTTGTTATTACTGCTTCTAGTGATTAGTGTCTGCAGAATAAATTAAAGTTAACAGAATAAATATACAAAAACAAATTTAATTTTCATGCATGTGATAATTTTGTATCAAATTACAGTGGTGATCATGAATGGTGAAATTCTGATGAAATTAAGTTAGTTTTTATAAGTCAAGTATGTTTAAGTTCTCAAACAATAACACCCAAATATTTTCTGTCTCACAACTGAAAATGACATAGTATTCTGTTTGTTTTCTCAAGTCACATTTTTAAGCAATGTCTGCTTTAAATGCTAGTTGTTACAGGAATCTTAGGATGAACTTGTCAACAAGTTGAAATGCCATGATTTTAATATGCACTTAAATTATAATTCTTCTTTATTGTTGTTTTATTTCCTGGTTTAACTGTGGTCCTTGAAAGCTACTTACACCTAAGGTCTTAGTTGCAACAAATTTCTTTCACCTCAGATCATTCTATACCTATAAGAATGAAATTAATATCAAACATATAGAAACAAGTTTCACCCTTCTACAGCTGATTTATGGAGCCTTCCTTCTTCAAACTTGATGACATAATTTTTTTGAACATCGTAGTAAGACAAAGGTTTAGAAGAAATATATACACAGTAGTGAACTCTGCTTTAAGTATTTAAGTATTTCAGAGAAATTGTGTGAATGGTTTAATTAAGAATATTACAAGAAGAAGTCAGTCAATTAAAATAATATTTTTAGACTGATGAAGATTCACTTTTCATAAATGCTCAAGAATTCATACTCTATACTTGGAATTCACCACAGTATCAACTCATGGCATTGCAACAAATCTAATGGCAACTTCTAAAGTCACTGCATGACATAGAGTCACAGGATCACAGAACGTCCTGTGCTGGAGAGACCTACAAACATCATCAGCTTCAGCTCCTGGCTCTGCACAGGACAATCCCAAGAATCACACCATGTGCCTGAGAGCATTGTCCAAATGCTTCTTAAGCTCTGGTAGACTTGGTGCTCTGGCCAGTTCCCTGAGAAGCCTTTGCCACAGCCCAACCACCCTCTGGGTGAAGAACTTTTTCCTATTAAAACCAAAATTTGATTCTACTCACATATAATTTCAGACAAATTTTAGGATTGTTTGTTTGTTTTGACTTATCATTTTCTCTGCATCTTAATAAAGTATAGTTTTACAAGTTTTATGTCCATTTTTTTTTCTCTTAGGAATACTTGTTCTACTTCTAACACACTGCTTTTCCTTCTCTTTATCTAGAAAAACTTTGCAGGATTTTGCATATTCTGATTAGAGGTTTGCAGTGACAAAGCTTTACTTAAAAGATCTTTATCTTTCCAGTCTCCATAACCCTAGAAAACCACTGAAAGCTATCTTACAAATACAGTCTTGAGTATTTGACTTTCGCATCTTACACATCTCCTCAGTCTTATCTAGGAGAATCTCCGCTTCATGTTCTCACTTACATTTTCTGCATTTTATGCTTCCAAGGCCTTCCTTAACCCAAAATTTCAAGTTACAACTTTCAATCTGACAACCTATGAAAATCACTAAATTTCTAATTTCTGAGAACTCAATGTTCTCTTAATTAAGCTGACCTAATTATGACAAAAATTAAAGAGAAAATACTCCACTTTTTGAAGTGTCTTTAAGGCACTTTAGTATTGAGCTGGTATTTAACTAAGGCTTTGCTGATGAATTCAGGTATTTAAGCCCACCCTAACAGCTCAGGAACTTTTAGGGGCTTAACACCTAGGCTCAAGCTGGTTAATTCTTGTGGAATTAATCCTTTTATGAAAGCCCTTTAGCTAACATTGTTTCAGTTTAAGGATTTAAGGAATCTCTTTTGATTTAAATTAAATGAGTTCTTGAGTATTTAAAGTAGTTTATCTGTTATTTTTTAGCTTTTGGGAATTCCAAACTGGAGTCTTTTTTAATAACAGGTACTATAAATTGCAGAAAAGGCTTTACATATAGGTCAAATCATTTACACCTCAGGTTCTAGGAATACTAAATAGGAGAATAAATTTGTCCTGTCTCTCCCCATGATTAACCTGATCTTTACCCACAATGCAAAGCCTGTTGATCTTCAACATTGCACTCTACACCTGTGGAACCATAGAAAGGCCTTTTAGCAGCACCACACAGGGACAGCATGCAAATAAAGAACATTTTAATAATGCTAACAGCAATTGAATGATTAATAAGCTAAAAGAAAATTCTTCTTAGCATCCCTGAGCTGAGATAGATCTATGGAGTTGATTAAGTGACAACTAATAGTTTTGTTTTTTGGGTTTTTTTCTCAAATAAATGAGATGTGATAGACACTATACAAGCAGAAGATCTGATACTGCTTATGTAGGACATCCTTAATTAGGTCCTGCACCACATATCAGCTTAATTTAACATGGTGAAACTCAATTAAGCTGCTTTAACTCAGACAAACCCTTGAACTAGTTGAAGTCGTTACAATGGTGTACAATTTGCTTTAAAAGTTTAACAAGTTGTAAAAGTAGTGATTCAACTTCTAAAATGTATCTATTGACATTTGACATTGTTCCCTTAAATGGCTCTGACAAATATAGAATCATCATTTATCAACACATTTTAATGACTAGGCTAGTTTTACTCTTTTTCCTGTAGAATTCTGATGGCCCAGCATAGTCAATTTGCTGATGTGAAAGACAGCTGGAACCTCTCATGTTTTATGAATGCTAAGGCAAAACACTGACCTCAGTTTAAACTGTGCAGGATTACCAAGAGCAACAAGAAAAGTGGGAACAAGTGTTCTGCATTTGAAACAGTACAGTTAATTTAGCTTTTTTATCTATTTCTGTCACAACATTTTGTAGCTTTCCATGTAAAAGGAGCAATCCCACAATTTCTTTTGAATTTTAGCCCCTCCCCCCTCAAGAGCAAACTCAGAAGAAAAGTGACACTCTTGGAGAACACAAGCTAGTTTGAACAAAAAGTGTTTGTCTGCATCTACAGCTAGTCACTAAACGATACCAGCTTTTTAGGTTAGTACAATGAAGTGCATTACAAAACAAGTCAGAAGACAGAAGAACTTTGTCTTGGTTTCTCTGCAGGGAAAACAGTTTAAAAACTTCAGAATATCAAGTGCAAATTCAAACAGCTTTGAGCTGAAAGTCAATGACATATGGTAAATATGCAATCCCCAAAATGCTGAATTAAGAAACACTTCTAGATGAGAGTCACTTGTGAGCAGGAAATGCTGTCTTAGGAGATAAAAAATAGTGCAGTTTGTATTAAAAATTATTAGATTCTTCTGAGGCTGTAATAAAATTTGGGACCACAGGACTGAAAGATATAATTCAAAATATACAGGTGCAAAAAGATTGAAAAGAATTTCTCCATTCTTTTTTTTTTTTTCCCTTGAAAACTCTTGAATTTTCTGATTTATTTTTGTCTTTCAAAATTTTCCACTTAAAATCCTCATGTGTACCTTATGTGTTACTCACCTGTCAATACCTGGAGAAGACTATGAAGCTCATTAAATAGTAATTTGCCCTGTCCCTCTCTGTCTTCATCTCCTGCTATCTTCTTAGCCTACTGGAAACTTTTGAACCCAACTGTGGAGAGAGAGGACCAGGAAGCCAGTCTAGCAATTCGTCTCGTCCCATTAAGAAGCTTCTGTGAAAACCACAGCTTGCATCGGCTCCATTCCTAGCTGAAGAAATACAGCAGTCAAGCCTCTAACAAGACTGTTTCTCTGAAATTGTAGCACTGGAAAGGACCACTCATGTCTACAACCTGCCACATTTATCAGTCTCATGAAACTATAAGGCATTATTGCAAACATCACATTCAGAAGAGCTCTGGAGGAAACAAAAGCAAGATTTCTTAACCATTCATTGTCACACTTTAGGATGAGACTAGAAGTCTTTACTAATTTTCTGAGCTGAAGCTGAAAAAATCAGACAGAAGATGGTTGGGCACTGAAACAGGGCCCCCAGGGAAGTGAACATGGCATAGAGCCTGATAGAGCTCAAGAAATGCTTGGACAACACTTTTGGCACATGGGGTGATTTTTGGGATGGGACTGCTCAGGGCCAGGAGTTGGACTCCATGAACCTTGAGGGTCCCTTTCAACTCAGGATATTCTATGATTCTATGGCCTGAGAGTTCACAGGATGAACAGGTGAAGTATCAGGATCTTTTAACTAAGACTTACAGTAGTGAGTAGTTTAAGTCACAGAACTCAGACAAATTCTTCTTAGGCTTTAAATAAATTTTTCTTGTCATTTTGAGTTAGAACACGGCACTGAGTGTACCCAATGTCTTACAAAACCTAACCACCTACAGCAAATTCCAAATTTGTAAGACTTCCCCAATTGTGAACAAATTCTTACTAAATATGCTATATAGCTGAATACCACATTCTCTGAGGGTAACTAACAATTTTAGAGGGCTACTTTTCCAGAAGCAGAAATAGAAGAAAGATAAAAGATTGCATTAGGAGAGTCCCTTAAAAATAAATCTGTTTTATTATTTGAATAATCCCTTTATTTTGTAGGATGATCATGGGAGAGAAAAAATATCCTAAGGACTTTACTAGCATCCAGAACGCTTCTTCAGTTTGCTTTAGTAATTAGCAGTCCTGTTGACAAATCCCTAATATGTAAACCCCCCCTGTCTTCTTAACCCAATAAGAAGTTCCAGACAGAGATATAATTTTATCATATGAAAATTGTGTTCCCTGAAAATTGAGAGTGGGGAAAGTGAATTATGCTATTTGTAAAATCTGTAAGAAATGTGTGGCACTCTTGTGTACAGACTTGTGACTTTTACTTGGTATTTTAACTATCAACTTCACATGAAAAAAAGTGTCAAACAAGGTGTTCGTGTTTCACATATTTGCACAAAGTCCTTGACCTGTGTAAGTATATTAAGCCATTAGTCATTAAAATGACTAGCCTCCTGAAGAGAAAGACCTACAATCACATTAAATTCTCTCATCATGACATGCTTCCTCTCCTGAGCTTTAGTTTTTATTTTTAATAGTTCCAAGAAATAAAACTTGGAGAAAGGTCTCATTTAGAACTCTTACTCCATATTCCATATTGGTTAAACATCTTCAGGGAGATTAAAGGAGGTTTAAGAGCCCTTTTTACAGATAAGAACCTAGGCACAATATAGCCTTCACTTCAGTTGAAATAAGGATGAAGTAATTGAGATTTTTGAGGTTTTTGGATCCCTTGGCAAGAGAAGTTGTAAAAGTTCATAGCTGGATTGCTGCAGTAGATAGATTTCTACCTCTGCCATTGGATGCTACCTCATGTAATCACATGTTCCCCCATGACATTTTAGAGAGAAAACAAGCAGATTAATCAAATGAATCTTATCAGATTTCTTTCTTCTATACAGCTTCTAGTGTCCAGGATGAGGAACAATTCTGAAAACGTCTTTCTGGTATGGAGTATGAATTTCTACTTAGTTTCCATGCAAAATTTTTAGGATATGATGATCTGGCTTGATAAAAATTCATTTCATATCTCCTGTATTGCTCTGCCTTTCCTTTATAATCTCTGTCCTAAATACTTTTTTAGTTACAGCGTTCTAGCAATAACTGTTGCAGTGCTATATATAAGATACTTATTAAAGTGACAAACACTATGACGAGAAAAATTTGGTGTAGCTGACTGAAAGGCAAACACTAAGATAGGTACACCACATGGTATTCCATTTTTTCCTTAGACTTGGGAACAGGAACAGCTTCTGTGAGACAAAAATGAGCTTGAAAGCTGCTATCCAGACCATGACATTTCCTTTATTTTTTCCCTGAGTGTCATTTGGTATATACAGTGTTTTTTGGTGTTTGTTTTTTTTTTTTTTTTTTTTTTTTTGTGTGTGGGTTTTTGTTTTTTTTTTTTTTTTACTGATGGAAACCTGGAATAACTTTCCCACCCTCTGTGTGTTTTATCAAACATTGTGTATATTTCCAATCCTGTACATTGTTTTACTTCTGGTCTGAGAAATCACTGGAGACTGCAGGCAATTTCTTTTTTTCCCTTCAAGTTGCATTTCAAAAATCCTACCAATATATTGAATGAATTAAACCTTAATTGTGTTCTCTATTCCTCCTCTGTTTATATGGCAATGAGGCACACAAATGAGGCACACAAATGAAATAGGGAAATGGACCAGTGCTGGGCTACTGAAGAAAACATAACTGTATTATCTAAAAGGTGTAGAAAAATTCTAAAATAAGATTAGAATCAAATTGTATAAAGAAAAATTCGAAAAAAAAGCATCTATGTTTTTAACATTTTTTGGTTTATATACAAAATAGTTTTTAAACCTTTGCAGTTAAGCTGGTTTCAAATATTTTTCACCTGGTTTAGTCCTCAGCTTTAAGCTCTATTTTCTCTGACCAAATTCCAAAACATGGTCTTCCCCACCTTCTGCCCATGTTTAGGCACTACTTGATATTATCAGTGTTATTTTCTGTGTCCAGGTTAACAATGCTTTCAGGAAATTTTCTATTAAAGAAACATCCAGACTTTATCCCCAGTCCATTAGGTCTCATTTTTTTCCCCAGTCCATCACCTTATGACTTTATGGGTGATAAATAAGAAGCTTTATTTTATACACACTTTCAGGAAGATGTTTATTTATAAATTCATATTTATATATGCATTCATTGAATAATAAATGCTAAAATGATGGTACACACAATTTAATGCAATGAGCTTGTGTTTCTGCTTCCTGAGAGGACAAAGGTGGATACTTGCCCTTTAAGCTGGGAAAACTCTTCCAGTATAGTTCCCAAAACTAACTGTACAAATTCTTCATGCTTTGAAAATTATACGATTTTCTAAACATATATTTCTTCGTCACACCTTTTTTGTGAACTGTTATAATTTTGAAGAGAGAAAGGAAATTTTGTCTTTTGTTCTGCCCTCACCAGCATTATAGACATGAGGAAAGATCACATTTGCTTTTGTCCTTATATAGAGATATCACAATACCAGTTTTTGAGAGTTTTCAGCAACAACAAAAAATTACCACTATTGTAGGCAGAACAAAAAACCAGTTTAAGTCCTTTCAGTGTCAGTACAGGCATCCTTGATCCTCACGATCTTCCTCCAGAAACCTCCAACCAGCTCGTATTTTTCCAGTACCAGTTTAATGGTACTACTTACTTAGTTGACTTATAAAGGCAACACAAACCTAAATGTTTAAGGCAATTGTTTATATAGTTAGGATTTGTCTTTGTCATGGGGAGTGAACATATTCAATTCAAACACAAAAATCTGAATTCAGCAGAGTTAAACAAAGAAAATAAATCAATTTCTGTCTGATTGAAAGATCAAATCCTTTCACTGGGTTATGTGGCAAATTCAAGGAGGACGGAGGCACGTGGGCAAGGGAGGGACCATGCCCCAACCTCTACTCAACATGTCACAGGAGATGACCAGCACCACAGCTGGGGTGCCAGGCCAGGGAAAAAGCCTCAGGCACCTGAGTGGTTTGGGGAGGAACAAGTCCAGGAAAACAGACAGATAAGGGCATAAAAAGAGTGAGTAGCAAGTAAGCCACGGCTCAACACTGTGCTTGTCTGGCCATGTCCTGTGCCTCATCTGTCCTGTCTTCTTATATAAACTCCATTTCTGACTATTTTCCTATGTGAGAGACTCTCTATCCTGTGAACATAGATTTGAGATGTATGAGCTGCAGCAACTGGAGTAGTATTGGGGCTTACAGGAGCCACGTGCCCAAGGACCATCACTGCAACGTGTGAGGTCCTGTGTGTCAGCAGATCAGGAATAAACATCAGACTGGACTGGCTGGTGAGTTGAGTAAGTGGCCTGGAATTCAGGGACCAGAGACGCCATAGGTCTGTGTAAAGAGGCAGAAAGACCAGAGTTTGAAAGATGGCTACTCAAAGTGCCAGGGCATCTGTGCCAGCTACTGGAGAGATCTGAGAGAACTGGGAAGGAAGTCTTTGTGTAAACATGTATGTGCACACTGAGGCAACTTGGGTTAAGAAGATCCACTAGTGAATAAACTGAGTTTGACACTGCATGTAAAGGGCAGTTATTTTGTGCACACATGAATTCATGTGTGTGGTTATGATCGATGTTGGGAGCATGTTGCTGTGGCAGCTTCACCTCTACCTGATTCAGCGTTCAAACAATTTATGCACATCTTCGTGTTTCAGAAGTGTTTACTATTACATCTCTGGAAGATCATCCTTGCTTTTAAATATTTTAAAAGCGAAAGATTCTACTTGGCACACAAACAATTGAAATAATTCATTAAACTCTTGACCTCAATCAACACAAAATTATTTCTACTTCCTTCTTAATATAGTTTTTCTAATCACTAGATCATGTGTTACAAGAGGGACAAAGATGAATAAGCTCAGTTGTGTGAAGATACAACACCTATCTGAACTAACACATCTTCAAATACAAGATACACAGCCTTCCACAACACACGGCATACAATTTTCTCTCACAGTTTTTATTTGTGAAAAAAAAAACAACAAACAAACAAGGCTTATAAAACAGTATTGAAAAGCATTCAGATACAAATGAACATTCATTTTTCCTTCAAAATCACAGTGGTTTAGGAAAGAAGAAATACCAATACCTACATAAGGCATTTTACTTTACAGGGTAAATTTTCTGCTACTGCTGTTCTACCACTTCTATAACACAACTTTCACACTTGCAATACAGACCAACACATAAAAAATCACTTGCTACAAAAGGTCATAAAATAACATAAACTCCTTCCATTCTCCATACCATGAAGGTGTTTTACCTGTTTTGAAAAGTCTTCCCTAGCTTAGGAGCTTTACTTTCATTGGAAAATGATCCAGAGTGGAGGATAAAACTGTTGTAAAATTAATGCTTTTTATGAGAATGGGATGTGCTAAGTACAGTCATAGTTACGTTCAGTAAACACAGCAGTGGCACTGATTACAACCAGTCTGAAGTAACTTTGAAGAACACCAGGATCATTAGGCTGCCTCAAAAAATTGTAAAAAGGTAAGTATAGATAGTTTAATTTATGCATACACACATATATATACACACATACATATGCACACACCCAGTAAGATTGCAGGTATTCTATGGGAAAAATGACTAACAGGCCTATTGAGTGCTAAATATATATATATATATATATATATATATATATATTAGATTTCTACCATCAAAGTTTACTTTTCTCCCTCTGGCAAATAGGCAATATATATTATCTTTTATTAATTATCTCTTCCTGGCTTTTTATTTTCTGTTCAAATCAATTTGTTAGGTACATCTCATGAAAAGGGTCCCTCCCTTGCCCATTGACTATCAGATCACAAAGATACAGCAACATGAAATTTATCCCAGCTGGAATAAAACATTTGAACTCCCTTACAGATGGTCCATATGTCCCATACTAAAAGTTTCTGTTCTAAGGAGGAGGACAATGATTTGAGGAGGGTGAGAACCTCCAAAGGACATGAACACAGATTTCCAATAATAATAAACCAGCACTCTCTTTAACTCATGTCTCTCTATTGTTGACAAACAAAAGTGTAAGCATCCACTGCAGCTAGAGAAAAGGAGAATATGCGGTCTTTTTCCCCTTGTCAGAGACTGTTCTCCAGGCCTCCAAAGCTCTTTCTAGACCAAATCAGATCGGAGCAGGAATCTCTTCTGGGTAGTTCTCTTGTTTATTATTAGTAACTTCACAAACTAATTTTTCTGCTTATTCACTGCCCCAAATGGTTTTTACATGCTGATTATGTGTTTTTCAGCATTTATTTTTCCCTTTGTCATGGGAAAAATTGTGGAATATCGGATATTCATAATGGAATAACCTGACATCGGAACATCCAAATATTCAGAAATTATAAATAGAACTTGTGTCTGACAAAATATAAGTGGTTGCATATGCAACAAAAAGAGTTCAAAAGTGAAATTGTTTTTACTAAGAATTCTTTCAAAAGGGCAAAGGAGATAATGACATTTGGTGAATATTGAGTACATTTTAGACTTTTGTTACCAAAACAATTATATATATTATAATGGTAGCACTGAAATCAAAAATACCTTTTAAATAAAATTACATACAACACAGCAATTTTAAGAAGACAGTCATTTAGCATATCTCTTGAAATCTCTAATGTTTTAACTGTGTCTGTCTTGAGCAGATACTGTGAAATGTCTGCTTGTGCTTTATTGCAGTATGTCATACTACAAGAAAGCTACTCTACTAATCTTTTACTATAAAACAGGGTCTTCAGGCTGTATTTAAGATCAGTAAAATTCTAAATCCTTACAAAAAAATTAAAAAAAATACAGTCTTGCTTATAAATCATTGGAATATTTTTTTCAGACCTGCAAGTTCTTGATGCTCACAAAGGGTTGATCTAGTAACCACAAAGCAAGAGGTGTTGTTATTTACTTAGTTTAACAAGGCCCTGCTTCATGGAAGCCAATAAGACATTCAGACTGCTGTAAAGGGGAAAAAAATAGGAGAACACTGAGAAGAGGGTTTTTTGCTTTATCACACCAGAGCCAATTCTCAGTGTGAAGCACGAAAGAGCAATGGTTGTTGAACAACTGACTAGATGCAGTGCTTCAGGTCAAGTTAACTCCAGGGAAGCAGAAACAATCACATCTGCCACAAGAGTTTCTGTCTGAATTAGTTTTATAAATCTAGAAACACAACTTAAATAACAGTAAGAGCAAGGACAATTTTTTATCAGGTCTAGGAGGCACAATTTCAAATGTGTCTCACTTTAGTCATTCCAATAGAAAAAAATTTTTACCTTTATCCCCAGCCCATAAAATACTACATACTTTAATTTCTAGCATTATCCTCTAGCAATACTAACTCAGAAATGCTTAAGGGGATGCACATTTCTGGACGAACACTATGCGTGGTGTCACCCTCAAGATCTACCATAGTTTGGAAGTTGCCACCAGAGTCTTTCCAACAAAACACCAAGCCCAGCCATGGCAGAGAAAGACAGCAAATTCCAGCCATTCTTCAGTTGTCTACCAACAATCAAATGCCTCAGTAAAGGGAGCAATTTTCCAAAGATGAGTTAACATTTCACTTGCTGTTTATGACCTTTATCATGTTAAACCAACTCCTTCTCTGTGAGGGAACAGAATGAATGGTCTGTCTTTCTTTGCCATACTAGGCCCCTAATCTACAGACACGTTGTCAAGCATCAAGGTCTTTAATATGGTCAAAATTCCTAACAATACACTGTAGGATTAAAAAGAAGCTGAATTAATAAGTGGATAGGCAATGCAGAAGGCACATGTGTGTATTATAATAGATGTAATTTTAGAAATTAACTTCTCCTTGAGAGTATAGCCAGGTTTTACAACTTTTTCAGATGTCTTAGAACTTCCTAGGTGCATTTTTTATGTACAGAAGAGAAAATGATTGCATGGTCAATTCTCAAGAAACAGCCTACAAATCAAATTTTAAGGATGTCATCCAAATTTGTTGTCCAAATAGCTATGTGATTTTTTTTGTAATTATTGCTTGTTAACATCATATACATGTTTAGTGACTTGATTTACATGTATCAGTAGCCATCCTGAAGGAGGGAAGCTATGAAGTTTGTTTTCCCAAAATATAGATCAGTTTCCTTCTTTTCAATCTTTTCAACTTTTTGACAGCAAAGAATGATGAAAAATTCAGTGCTTTTATTCTCTACCAGCTCTATTAGTTGTTCTCTTTGCAAAGTACTTTCACTCAGGCTTCATATAAATGAAAAAACCCCATTATTCTGTTCTATCAGTATTAACAAAATTCTTCCCTTTGCATTAAAATTATTTAAAAACAGATGGATAGTCATCATTCGGTATTTTTCAGTCTCTATTTTGGAGGTATTTGGAAGCATTACTTTATTAACATCTATCCGTGCAATCTTTACATTTATAAGCAATATTTTCCTGATCATGTGCCTATATATGTGTTTGCCTAAAATAAAGAAATAATGATTAAAGAAAATGGACAAGCTGAGACGGAGAAATAGTATTCGAGGAACAAAAGTCTGTGTGTCTTCTAATGTGCCAACTTGTTATACATCAGCACTGCAGCTGGACTGTAAAAAGTGTATGGTCACACTGTTGACAAATTAGTCCTGCCAACAGCTACAAATAAAGGAAAATGAAGGGGATTTCACTGCACAAGAAAAAGGCATACTTTTTTCTTTTATCTGAATTTACATAGAAACCTATTGGCTTGTTTAAAATAAACATATGTAAATAAAGTACTTCAGAGAAAATAGTCCTCAGACTGTTAGTAACCCTTATTAACAATAGCCTAGTGAATGGAAAACTGAATCAAACTGAGTACAAAAAGCCTACTACCAATCTCTCTTCCTTTTCCTGTGATCCAGTGAAGCAGAATGCTCATTGCCCGTACAGTCTTTCCATTCTAGGACAGGAAAAACATATACTACCTGACAGAGCCTAAGATTCCCTGGTGCCAACCTTCAATTTAATTATACAGACAGAAAGGATTCTGAAAAGACTGATGTGTCAGTAGTTATCAAGATCATTAAATCCAATTCCTGCAAACAAAATGTTGAGTCATTTTCAAGACTCAACATTTCAAGAGACTGAAATGGAATGGCTCCTGGCCTTTATTAAACTTGTTTCGAATCAATACCTGGGCTAACTCTGCTTCTCACACATAGAATATGCTTTTATAAAAATTTGAGCTGAAGAAAAGTATTTAGGCCTCTGTGAAGAAACTGCTTCAGGGCTGCAGCCTGCATGCTGACAAGTTGTTTGCCAGGTTTGCTATATTTGCATCCCACACTTAGATGAGCTCATTTGGTAGCAGAGCTCCCAGGTGTACATTACTTTGAAATCTGGACTCTGTGACTAACCCACATGCATCTTCTAAAATAAATTAAAGTCTGATTCCATTTCCTGAGTTTAACATTTGCAAAACTAATGCAAATTCATTATTGATTATGGTCACGGAAGAGTTTTAACTCCTGATTCTAGTTTCATTCTGGTGTATCTCCAGTGCATGGCCATTATGACTATTAGAGTCACTCCTGATTTATATACACACATATAAGAAGATTTCTGATGCTGTGATAAGAGCAGATGCAAGCATTGGCCAGAAAAAAAAAAAAAAATCATGCACAAAACTTAATTGAAATCATCCAAGAACCTATTGGCATTTAATCTCTAATTCAATTATATGCATCCACAAGCCTAACAATATATGGGGTTTTGTTTAAGTGAAAAATTGAGTACCTCACAGTATCACAGAATTCATTAGACCGTGTCTTTATTTCAGAGCTTTAAAATACTTCTAATAAACGCAGCAAGAGAAAGGTAGTATAAGGAAGAACATAGGCATGTTTTCTGAAATGTAAAAAAGAAGGCACAAATAATCAGTTAAATTTTAAAATTAACATTTTCTTGCATCTTTTCATACTGTTTTGCCTCAGTTTCCTTTTCACACATTTTTAAAGAAAATTACCCTGGATGTATTTGAATGCCTAGCTTCCTCTCTTCCCATCCAAGATTTTGGCTTTCAACTTAAAACCTATAGAATTAAATGAAGTCTGTGCCTAAGTTGAATGAGAAGAATGTCTGTAGAAGGTCCAGAGAACTGAGCCAATATAACACCAGAAATAGTCAGTGCAATATAAGCAATATACACATATATTACTTGAGGCCATAAATGGTCTGACTGCTTCATTCCTCTCTTCTAATACACAACAACAACAAAAGAAGAAATAAGCCTGATCAGATCATATCCTCCTTCTCCTTCCCTTCTGAAATACATCATTCCAGTAACAAACCATTAACATGAACTACGACAGAGGTTAGATAGCCTTTTTTGCCTATGGCATCCTCCTACTCAGTGTGGAGGAAACTGAGATCATAATTCTACGAGAATAAGACAATTTTTTTTTTTAATTCTAATTTACCCATACAAATAAGCAAAAAGCAATATATTGATAATGACAGGGGAAAGAAAGTTTAGTGAATGCAACTCACCTGAAATATATTTGTGACATGTTTGTGTCCACAGCCTTTGATCTATTGTTCTTGCAATGAAAGCATGAGATGATTTTTCTATTTTACAAAGGCTATAAAAGGTTATAGAGATGGCACCCAAGCTACAGGATTTGGAAGTTTGCAGGCATATTCTGTTCTCATTTCAGAGTAAGTAAGCCCATATGTGAACAAGTTCCTCTACCTCTCAGCTGAACCACAGTTTCTAGGGAAAGGAAATGCAAATGTGTGCATTGGATAGAAATCTCTGAGTGCACATGCAGATGCAGCTAAAGATGCTAAATAGCAAACCATAAGTGTCTGGAAGCACTGGAAAGTGAAAAGGAGGTTGGTATCGTATGAGCCAAGTTCAAAGTATAGCCTTTGGTACTGTAAAGGTTTACTTACATGTATGGACGCAGAGCAACTTATAGCAAGCAAGTGGAATTTCTCCAGTATCAAAAATGTGTGACAATACAGTTAGACTTAATTTGTTCTCTGTAGTGAGTTATCAAAATAAAAACTACAAATATAGCTTTCATTTTAAATGCAGCCAGTTGAGATTACAAACTGTGCCAATAATTTTCCCCCTATGGAGCAGCACCACACATTGATGGCAATTAAGTGAAGAAAGAATTTTGCATATCTGATCAAATCTCATATATTACAGGATGTTACACTTCAATATTTTATTTATCTCCTAAATGTAGTAACTGGTAGGAAATTTCTTGAATAGATAAATACACTCATTATTAAAAAATAGGCCTTATTTGACTTTGGCACCAGCTTGTAGGTGTTGATTCTTTCTATATGTTTCTCCTTTACATTTTCTCTATAATACTTTTCTCCATAAATGGATAATTATATGATGAAATGAAGTTTTTACTTTGTTTACCTCTAGAAAAAAAAAGAAAAGGAAAAGGAAAAGAAAAATTTGAATGGGTAGTGCCATTTCTCAATGGCATTTTCACCAGGTTTGTTGACCTCTTATATGGGTTTGTTTATCCTCTAGTTTTCTAAATCCTTCAAGGAAACTGATGGTCACAAATGTGGATATATTTCCCACACTTGCAGTCTGCAGAGATAGAGAAGAATTGGAAACTGTGAATTGGAAAGGTTTATTTCGGTCCAAGTTTATTTTCAACCTGAGAAAAATGGTATTTTCCAACTTTGTCCACCGAAATATTTAGATATGTCGCTTATTATTGCTGTTTTTATATTATTCCAGAATTCAATTAAAGAATTTCATGCCAGAGTTGTATAATATGACAAAATATAAGAGTAAAAATATTACTTTATTTAAAAAAACTTCAAAAAACTTCCAATTGGTGCTATGCATCCCTTATTTTATATTTCATATAATCTATAATTTTTAGGCAACTAAATATCATGTCACTTTTATCTTTCAATGAAATAAAAATGTGCTGGTGGGAATAAGAAGTGGAAAAAATGATTTTCAACAGTAAAGAAAATAACACAGGTTAACAGAGGCATATTCACAACATTTACTCTCCTAATTTGTATCTTTAGTGACTCTTCTCCTTCACTGTCAAAGTGCCAATATGTCAGAACAATTTCACACCCAGTTCCAGGAGCTAAACCCTGGCATTTCATGTCTGTCACTCCACTCTTCCATAAACTGCCCCCAGATGCTTCTCAGGCCTCACTTCTCCCCCTCAGAAGTTGTGATCACTGAGGCCTCTTTGTATTTCTTGATGGACTGGTGGAAATAAAGGAGGTGCTACACTTGACTTCACTAGGGAAAGGAAGATCTTAATATGCAGAATTTGAGTACTATTGCCTGCCTATCTGCCTTCCATCCCATGGTATCTCAATGGATAGATCTGTCTGAAAACAAGATGTTATACCTAGACTGTTGTAGAAGTGTCAGATAAAGTATATGGACTCTTGTAGTGACCCCTCAGAGTTTTACTCTCCTCCAGGTTTCAAGACTTTGTAACTTGCTTTACTCTTATAATTGCAAAATAAAGCTTCATTTCCTTCTCTATCTTACTGAAAATTATCTTCTGGGCCTAGAGAATTTGTGTTTCATTAAACTGAAATCCTGGAATAGAAGTTTCAATTGATTGTGTTTCCTTAAATACAAGAAGATCTGTGTGAAAATTAAGAAACTGTGAAGTTTCTAAAAATAAAAGGCAAAATTGAGGATATTTCCATGGTTTTAAAGTTCAGGAATGGTTTTATAATAAAGAGGAGAGAATACTGCAACTGCTTGAAAAAACATGATTGAAAAGAGGTGAGGTTTCTCCTTCTGCCAAAATTTGTGATAGCAATTTTACGGTATATGTATTAGTGATCCAATTTCTTAAACAAAATTCTCAAATAATGTAACGAGCTCTACATTTTCATTCTATATTATGTTCTCTTACTTCATATTGAAACAATTCTCTATAGTGTGATGCTGATTAAAGACCTTTGGGCAACCTCAGACAACCCTACTAGTATATCAAAGATTCCTATGAAGGATAAAAAATGTAAATGTCTTGCTTTTTATCCACTAAGTCTTTATGTTTGTCTATAGATCTATTTAAACTCCCACATACTTCCTTTTTCCAAACACAGTTAAGATAATATATGTCTGGGTTTATGACTTTTATGTTTCAAGCAAAAGTATCTATTTCTTCCTTGATATTTTCTTTTTTTTAGGGGGGATGGAAGAAGGGTTGGAAGTGGGTGGTGGTGAGGAGGGCACACAAGGCTGGGATGGGGTCAGGATGAAGAAATCTATAACTATCCTCTTCTTGCGATGGATTGGAGCAAGTAGATGGAAGTAGCCACAGTGCTGTTCCATTTATTTTCTCCTGGACAATGTTTTTTGTTATTTGTGGCTATCACAAAAAATATTTTCATACTGATCCATTTGATAAATATACCAAACTAAAATGAAGGCTATTTATCAATTATATTTATATACACCAGCTTACACTGATAGGTTATATCACATTAACGGTGAAAGCAGTACTGTTATATTTCCTGTCTTGGAAATCACATCTCTGGTTTGGAGATGAGTGTGTTACATTTAAATGTACTACCTTTTTGCCTGTTTTTCACAGGAGCTGCTTATCTGCTGCTCTAAACTTATATAACATTTCTGTTTGTTGAAAAGAACTCACACTCAAAAACCAGCTTGCTAAACAAATGTGATTTGATTACACTATCAGTAGCTATGTGTGATATGTTAAAAAGAAACTGTCCTGGAAGAATCTTCATTTTAAAATGTTTTGACAGTACTGCACATTCCCAGATGAAGGTCTCAAATGAGCTATACAGAAAAATGCAAGTTTTAACCAACTTGTAAATTACCAACAGTACATTTTCCTACTTTTTTAATGTTATCAAATAAATTCTTTTTTTGATCTATTATTTTTTATTGTTTTTCATAAGTAAAAACATATTTTTAAACTAATCTTAGTCTTTTCTTGAAAGTTTTAACACACATAACATTAGTATCATCCTATTTTCAGATTCAAAGGAGGATTTTTTTTTTTTTTTTAAGGAATAGCCCACTTTCCTAATGAGAGATTGCTTTATACAGCATGATATTGAAAATTACTAAATTATTATAAAAATATTAAAATGTTTGCCAAATGTTATTAAATTATCTGATCAATCTTAATAAATTAATTATTCTAACTTATTTATTATTACAAATTAATAAAGCAGGGATATCTGTCAAGATTGGAAGTCTATGTACATGCAGGCAGCACTATACTGCTCCTCCCCACTCCATAAAGTTATAACATTTTAGAGACATAAGTCCTAAAATTTTTAAAATATGAGTTTCCCCCTCAATGCAGTACAAACATTCCAGCATCTCAGGGGCTAATTTTACTTCTTAGTAGATAACCTTATTGCAGCACACTCCCAAACCACTAGATTTTGTCTAATTTACTCTGCCATACAAGTTTCTCTTGAGGTCTGATACATTTTACCCAGATGGCAAATTACACAATGGTTCTCATTAGAAAAACTCGTGCATCTAAAAAAATATTCTTCTGCCTACGAATTGTCTGCTAACAACAAAAGTATTCACTTGAATAACTTCAGTGAATGAGGATTGATCTTTTCCTTTTACAGCATGAACAGTAAATCTGCATTAACAGGAAGTTCCATCATGACTTTTGACATTTATATTGTGTTCTTTTGATCCACCTCCTCCAAGAACCTGGAGGGGGAGGGTGGGTCATGAACTTCCCTGTGCAGACTGAACTTGCTGTGTATATTCTAAAATTCTTTTCAGCAACACTTATTTCTGTTACTACTCTTTTATGCATTTTTTTTTTTTAATTAAGCCTTGCTGAAGATACTTGCCTTTATGTGTTCCTGTCTCTACAAAGTCATCTCAGAGCTGGAGAAAGGAATAACTCATCTTATTCTGGGAAACATGTTCTTCTGTTTTTTTTGGGTTTTGGTTTTGTTGTTTGTTTTTTTTTTTTTTTCCCCTGCATTCAGCTTTCCTCTTGCTGTGTTACTTTCCATTAAAGCTATTCATCCTTTTTGTTTCTCTATAGGGGATATTTTTTTACCCTCTTCCCTTAGAAGTCCTTTATCAGATAGAAGAGGTCAAGCTACAACGACAAATGGACCAACACACAATTCTAATTTGAGACCAGAGCTTTGCTGACCCTCATTATTTTTTCAGATATAAATGTTTTGCTTTCCTTCACTTTTTCATTCTCTGCTATCTGCCCCTAATGTCAAAAGGAGGATGTTCTCTTATCTGTCTCATTAATCATCTCTGACACTCAGCTGGAAGCCTTATCCACAGCAATCTTTCTGTAGGATGCTACAGGCTGGGTTCACCTCACTGTAAAAGAGGACAGTCTTTGACACTGTGATCTACAGGCACAGTCTAGGTGCACTCTTCTGCTTTTTCGGTGTTTTTTATGTGGAATCTTCACCATAGAGGGGCTTGTCAACCTACATTACCTAAGCATGACAAGATGAAAGAACAGCAGCCTTGAGTATGACGGACAGGAAAAACTTTCATGCAGTTGTGGGATGACACTGACTGATAAAACTGCTATAATTAAAATTACCAAGCTTTTGTCAAAGTAGTTTAAAGACAAAACTTATTGCATCTTTTTGTGCATTCACATATTTTTTTTACCTCTTACAGGCAGGTAAATAAGCTGTAAAAAGAATGTTATATAACATACATAGCTGCTTATAGTATACACACACATATGCACACATCTGTGCAAATGTATGAATACTTGTGCATGCAAGTGCATGTATAGTATATGTATATATTTGTATTCATGAACATATAAATTCTTTTAAATGTCATCTACCAATTGTCTAATTCTGCAAACAGCTTTAAATACTTAAAATATTTTTTTGTCTTACATGAGATGAAATCTTACACAATTTCCTTCCATAAAAATATCGTAACTAATATGTTTTATAAAAAATCTGGCATGGATTGTGAAAATTATATAAACATTGTTAATGTATGCAAACAAAAGGAAAATAAGACTAATCTCTGAACCTTGGGGACATAATATTACCTGTAGAAAAATATCATTTATTACACTAAAGAAAATATTGTATATTTAGCACATTGATTAGATTTTCTTTACCAATTTTCTTTGTCCATATTGCAGGAGAATACTACTATGTTGGTTAATTAAGTCTGAATGCAACAGTAAAAACATTACTGTCCCTGAGTGGCACAGAATACTCATCAGAAAGTGATGTTACATTGTTCATTACTTTACAGTGCTTCAGAGTTACTTTTATTAGATTTTAAAAGAAGCATATCATATCAGCTGGTTATCTTTTATATCATAACAGCATTCTGATATTTGTCAAGTGTAACTATTTGACAATATAAAGGATTCTTAAAAAAAAAAGTATTTTCAAAAAATGTAGAAAAAGTAAATTTTTAAAAATAATGATAAGTTCACAATTACAGTTCACAGAAGGACATTCAAGAGGACTTATGATCAGTAAAAATGAGAACTTTTCCTGATATATAATTAGCATTTTTTTGAAAAGTCTAATCTGGAAAGAAATTTCAAAGATCTAAAGTTTCTACAATATTCATATATAATGTTTCAACAATGAGAAAGAATATCATGGACAAACTCAGAAACTGTCTTTTTATCATGACTATCCTTCCAATGTGTTCTCTCTTTTTTTTTTTTTTTTTTTTTTTTTTGCCACTGTCTGTGAAATGCAAAATATTAAAAAAAAAAAAAATCCTGCAAAACTGTCTTCTCATTAGAGTCTGAGCTCTGGAAGGGAACTGTTAACTAGGCACATTTGAGATCTGAGTGAATGAAGATAGCCTGCTCCAAGCACATAGACACCACAACTGGCTCTCTGTGTGCTAGTGCTGAAAACAGGGAATGACATGCAGATCCCACCTGCCAGCTTTCCTGGAATTGTCCCCAAACCTGGAAGCAGGCCAGGTTTGTCCACACAATACTGAACAGAACCCCCCAAAGCCAGACTGCTGACCAGAAATACTGTCATCTCTACAGGATGCTGTGCTGGGTGGATTTAGCAGCTCAGGTTGTTCCTGGCTAAAGATCAGTAGATATTTAAACCAACCCCTTGCATAAGCACTAGAGAAAAGGAGCAGTGCTTGCTCAGTCTGCTAATCAGACTTCCCTGTGGGACTGGTGGTGGGCTACAATGACAATAACCTTTGGACATAGCATGTCTGGTGGAAAACTGCAAATTCATTTATCCTCAAGAGACAGAGGAAGTTAAAGGATCACTTGACTTTGGCAATCTTGAGTCAATACAACTCCTGGACATTATGAAAATTAATAAGGTTCATATTTGTGCAATTAATTTCTATTGGAAAATAGCAATTGCTCCATCCTCCAAGCTATTACCACGTGCTGAAAACAAGCTGATTTTGTACAGATCTAAACGTAATGGAACTGTACTGACAATATTCCTAAAAGTATAAAACAGCAAAGTTTATAGGGTTTTTTCATAAGTATAGATTCCATGAAATAACTTTAGATTAATAACTTTTTTTTTTTAATGTAACTCATGTTATTCCTTCAGGATATACAAGGTAGGTGAAAATTAGTATCAAATGGCTATTAATGGCAACATTTACAGTGACTGATGGATTGAATACATTTTTGATGCATTTTGAAAAGGACACAATTTTATTTTTTCATAGAAAAAAAAATCTTGCATTAAATTTTCCTTTATGTTTCCTTCAGGACCCTGACATAGTCCATGCAGAATTTCTAAAAATATTGTCCTTGGCGGGGGTGAGGGGGAGGAAAGCAGAAAAAAGTGCACTGGCTATGAGTCATTTTACAGTAATACAAATCACAATCTTTGTGTAAATGCTAGTCCAAAACAGACCTAAATATATTCTACTCTCAGGTCCTGAAACATCAAATTAAAATGAGAAGTAGCCCATACTGAAAGCAAACAATCAACCAACTAAACACAACAAAAACTCCATCTCATGAGACTTTATTGGCAAAGGAAACAAAGAGAATGGACTGTAACTCACAGAAATATTATTGCTGTTGATTTCTGAAATATATCACATCAGCCAGAGAACCATATTTATTCTTTTGAAAAAAAGAAAATACGTAGTGCATAACAAAATATTCAGACTCATTATGGACCTATCAATATGTCATTAAGAACTGCAATAAAAATAAAAAATATGTCCCAAAAGTGTTGCAGAAGAACTTCTCATGGACCACATTAAATGTAAAAGTAATGCTAAACAGTGATAAAGAATACAAAAATCCAGTTTACCACCAGGGATATGACAAAATAAATATATACTGTCTAAACCCCACAACTCATCATTCAAAGTATTTCTGAAGTGTTTGTGTTTCCCCAAACTGATGTATGCTCTGTTCCTAAAATATAGTTTAGAACTAGGCATCATTTAGGAAATATGTAGTCATTTTGAAATGTGGTGACCTATGGCATATTGAATCATGAACATTTTGACTTTTGTTTTATTAAACAATGCATCCTTTATGTAATGCTTTTGAACAGTGTCTCCACAAACTGTGTATACAAGTGCATAAGTTTAAGACTAGAAAAAAGAGACTTTTAAAATATAGATTGTTGTTATAGAAATTAGCAAATAATTAAGAAAAGGATGGGGTCAAGTGTCATGTAAGAGAAAAATTGTAAAGCTTTTATTGCCTATAATATTGACATATTTTAATGCATTATGATATGCTAACCAAATCAACAAATATAGAAATGAATACAATGCATTCATACTGAGCATAAGTGACAGGAATATAGGATTCAGATTTTAGAACTCTTGCAATATGAGATCAAGTCTTTAGTTTCAGTAGGTCAAAGCTTTCTGTCCAATTAATAGTCTAACAAAACACTTTTTCTCTAAACAATGCTTAATAGATGATAAATTCCTGTATAATATTAGCAGATTGTATTTAACAGTCTTAAATGACATCAAGCTTTTCAGTCTTTCTCAAATGTCACATACATTGGCCAGTTGACATGAATGGACCAAGCAACCTGGTGTAGCTGGAAGCAGATATCCTCAGATAGATTTTTCCTACATTGGCCTGGTTCAGCTGTAAGTCTGGCCAACAGGACCATTCCAAAATTCTGTGGTTGCCTAGAAAATGTTCCAGATTCTGACACAACCTTTAAATCTGGTTTAACACATACATAATTTTTTTTTTTAATAAGAGAGTTGCATTTCCCAGGAAATGGGCACAGGAGTAAGATTCAGTGACGTTAGGTTTAATGCATGAATCATCTAAGCAAATTAACTATTTCTCCTGTATATAAAACATTACTCACTTCAAGCCATAAATATATCATTAAAAATATAACAGTCTACAAATAGAAATTCAAGCACATACTTAAAGTTTTCTCAGATAGCTCCAACATCTTACCTTCAACATTTCAGCAAGTCAGTTCAGTAATTTAAGTCTGTTTTGTCTGAGTATTATAATTACTGTATGAAAATCTGTTCAGGGTGCTACATGCCCAGCAGCTAACCATTACTGTGAAAAAGTCTAGTCGTTTGAAGAAAGCAAAGAAACTCCAGAGAGCACTTGTGTTTCAGTATGAAAATGTAATCCTGTAGCAATAAAGGTAAGCTTGTATTACATTCACTGAACCATGAAAATATAAAAAAAGGTTAAAACATTCAAGCCTTTGTCTTTTCAGGGACCATGCAATGACAGCATCAGTGCCTATCCATCAACAACAAGTTCTGAAAATCAAATTCCCATGGGATAGAATGTCCTGCAGTTCTCCAGGCAAAGAGAACAAAACTCAGGTACAACAGATAAGACAGTTGCACTGCCTACAGAGGCAATTATGTTTCTTTATCCTAAAGTGTCTACACTGCTCCCTGTTTTTACATAGTGAATGGGGAGGGTGGAAAAGGAAAGCCGGCATCTTGTACTGCTGTTCCTCTTCACCCTTGGCTAGCAGAGATGCCAGACATACTGTCAGGGCACAGTGCACCACACTGAAAGATAAATGATGCTTCTTGTGTACCCTGATCAATTCAGGGAGATGTTCTGCTCTTTCAAAAGCTCCCAGGGGCTTCACAAGGCAAGCAGAGATCTGCATCACCCTGACTTATCTATTCCCAAACAGGCACAGGCTGGCACTCCAACAACCATAGAACTTCCAGAATGTGACAACAGTACTTTATTTCAGCAAAAGTAACTGATTTATCTAATTCATAAAGAAAAAAATCAGGTGAGAAAAATCCCACAGAATAGGGTTTCACTCCAAAAAGCACTACTACCTCATGGTCTTGTATGCCAATCCACACCAGGGAAATAATGTATGAGTCTTGTTAAAAACACTTTATTTGAACAGCTTGATTGCTATTATGAACCTTGCAGTGGGAGTTTAGCTTTTAGCATATGTGAAAATCAGTATGGTGTGCTCTGCTGTATGTATATAAACAATTTCCCCATAGTAACATAGTAAACATTACACAAACTAGATATGGCCATGAAGCCCAAACACCTCCTTACGTGCCTAGCATTTTTGAATGACTCTCCTAGTTGATCAAGTTTTGAAACAAAAAAACACTTTCAGTGAACTTTTCAAATCTTTCAATAAATCTTAAAAAAAATTATTTTAATGTTATTAAAGTTATTGCAGATATAGAAAGGGTGGGTATATTTGGAGTATAAAAAGGGAAGGCAGGAAAACAGAAGGCAGATCTCTAATCTTTTTGTGCCTCAAGCAACAGACAAAGTGCTGATAAGAGGAATAAACAGACCACACTGTAGGATCCAGCACATTTAGAGGGTCTCGATGTGTAAGAGCACTTGTAAAGAAAGACTTTTGTGCTGGGAAAGAGCCAAAGCCGCGTGAATGGAGTGCTGCTCATTCTGCAACACAAACGCTTGAACAGAGAGTACTGTACAGGTGCTAAAGAAAGCTGCGCTTCTTTTTGAAAGGTATGTAGAACCTCAGATTTATTACGAAATGCAGAACACCTTGATAGAGATAGTGCTTGTAAGGAAAAAAAAAAAAAAAACACAAAAAAACCCCAAAAAACACAAAAATGAGATGCCTTAAACCACCTTTTGTGCCACTCTGCATATTTCAGAAGTGTTAGAACACTGTTATAAGTGTCAAGAGTCCTGTTCTGCGTTACTGGAGTGCTCGCAGAAAAGGCCAAGGAAAGTGAATTCTACTGACACTGTCAAAGTGTGCAGGAATGAATCACAGTTCAAGACTCTGAGAATAAGAATGCACATCCACAATTGCACATAATTTTGAAGTGAGCTAGAAACAGGAAGATTCTTCTGGGTAACTTAGTAGGCATCTGTTCAACCTGTGAATATATTAGATCTATTCTGTTTACAAGATATTTTACAAGAATCTTCTAAAATCTGTTCCACATTGATATACAAAAAACAAAACCAGAAAACTTTTTATGAATTTCATTATTGCTACACAAAAAAAAGGTTTCCTTCATCTTAGAGCTATAAAATTGCTCTAAGATAATGGAAACCTTTATACCCTTGACACAGAAGATGAGCCTTCTGGGCCTTGCCGGCTGCCTACAAAGCTAACTTCAAAAAGCCTGCTTACAAAGGATTGAGACTCAAACAATCTGAAAAAAAGACACCTTCATTCTCTGACTTGTAGGATCAATCACTCACTGTTGCATATTGTGGCACCTGTATCACCTTTGCCTTTCTCATGACTTTTATTTACACAAGCTTCTCTTCTTTTTCCTCTGCCTTTCTACTCTTTCATAGGCTCTAAAGGCTGTAAAGGATATAGACAGGTCACCTAGTCCACCCTGCTGGGTCAGTGTCAACTAGGCGCAACTAGGCAGTCCCTGAGGGTCATCTTTTCTGCCTTTAACTGCCCTTTTTTTTTTTTTTTTTGTAACTACTTCTTCCTCCTTTGGATGGATTGACTGGGTAATTTTACAGCTTTCCAAAACACAATAAAGCTTTTCAATCACTTGTATACATATTATTAAAAAACACTAAAATATAAGTTAGAAAAAAAATCAGCATCTAAAGACTCATGCAGCTTGTATTTTATTAAACTGATCAAAAGAATACTCTAAAATAGCTATCAATGTACTTAATATATTTTTGCACACATTCTTCCCATAACAAAGAGATATTCCTTAATGTATAAATATCTGTTTTAAAAGCAAATATCCTACAAGCCTTGCATAAAAAGATTTTGAATGTGTTATGCTGCCCCAGCATCTTCAAGCAGTAAAATAACCAATGATTTATGGACTGAGAGAGTCTGAAGAACTTCCACAGAAAACAGAGAGGAATAAACAATGGCAGAAAAGGTTGACAATGAAGTATCAGTCAAGGCATTTTTTTTTCCCTCAGTAGACAAGGGGCAACCATTTTTCTTGTAAATAGGAATTTCATCATATCTCTGGTCAACCTGGTGATATCACCCTAGCCTTGATGAAAATTCTATAACATGCCTGAAGACTAAGTATCAGACACTAAATCAAGGCCCCTTTGTGGGTACACTGTAAGACAATGAAATACAGTCAGAGAAGAATTTCCCAGTTTCTTTTCACATTTCTAGTTCATTGAAACTGAGCAATTTAGATTTTTTTTTTTTCTTTTTGAAGTCTATCATTATAATAACTGGATGCTTCCAACTGAAAATCAAAATAAAATAAACATTGTTCTATATTTTGGGCAAGTTTCAACTTTGCACAATTCTATTCTAAATACTCACATTAAACTTCACTTAGGGGGTTTTTTCCTTAAAAAAACCCAATTGTGTGAACTCATGTCCACATGCCTAAAATCTTGATGTATGCATAACCATTATGATGGATTAAAGCTGTGATTAATTAAAACTGTAGGTTTAGCTAATAATCTCAAAATTTCATTTTCTTCAAAATCCATCAAACTGTAATATTAATATTGGAAATAAAAAAAAAAAAAAAAAAAAAAGTGACATCTTTTTGTTCATTTCCCAATCAGCCAGAATGAGGGACTTTCATCAGCACTTTTGAGGCGGGGAAAATGGATGAAATGGGGACAGTCTGGAGCAGTCAGAAAAGTGAATCAGATTTTGTTAGAAAAGTCCACAGAAATGATGTTATCCAAAGATATAAAAAGGCAGATAAAATGGCTTGTTCCTGTTCTTTAGGGTTCTTGGAGCAATGTGTGACTCTTCAGTGACCTAAACTCCCTCTAACCTGTCTGTTTGCCAACAGTGGCCAACCTTAGCCTCAATAGTGAGGTGGACAAGTTTCTTGGAACAGAAGAGCTTGAAACAAAAGGAAAAAAATAAATCTCCAGAAATTGCATCCATTGGACTTATACAACAGTTTGAAAGTAATGCAGAGCTTCTTTGTATGTTTTTTACGTTATATGTAAGATTAGTGATTATTACAATTTTAGAATATCATGCAGAATTATATTTCTTTAAAAAGTAGGCAAAATGTCAAAGTTGCAGAAATCCTTATATCCAATTTTGTATTAGATTTAGTGAAAATTTCCATTTATTTAAAGTGAATATAGAATTAAAAGGTACTACATTCTTTTTCAGTTTTAAGATTATTTATACAAATCAAAAATTGGGTGAGCTTTCCAGATAACACAGAAAAATAAATGAGAGTAGGTTCAGTGAAAATCTAGCACAATAATATTAGGGCTAACAGGATAAACTATTGACTATTTTTCAACTTAATAAGGTAGTTGTAAGTTCAAAGTAGGTCCAGAGAAAAAATATTTTCACCTGAACTTTTACTTAGCTTTGATTAGTTCTGTATATTTCTGATATACAGAAATTGACAACAGAAAATGTACTGGCACTAAAGGAAAAATGGCCCATTCGATTTCTGCTGCATTCTTTATTTCCTGAGCCCAACATGACCATAATTTAGGTGTCAAGTAAAATTATGTTAGACAGGTTTTCCTTGTCCTTGTTTGTTCACATCATAACTTTGGCATGTTTTTCCAGTTCAGCTGAAAAGAAACAAGAGACTTGAACTAAGGGACTGAAATTTGAAATTATGACAGTAAAGAAAGGAAAAGTCTGAGCAGTATTTTTCTGCACCATACTTAGCTGTAAGTACCTTACCAAAATATCTTATATATATATATATATATATATTTATATATATATATATACTTGAGAGACACAGTTTTAGTTCAGAGTGGAAAACAACTATGTCCTGAAATTTTGCATAAGAGAAAACATGACCTAAGTGCTTACTTTGACCCCGTAGAAAAGCTAAGATTTTTTTATTCTCCCACCTCATCCCCAATCCCAAACCATGCAGGGGAAAACACACAGTGCTTGGCAGTGGCTTAATACAATCTGTTTCTCATCCCACCTCCAAGCTGGATTTTAAGTAAGGTTTCTGTATTAGACATTTGTAGAGTAGAGGCAAGGAAAGTTTCTTCTTAAATCTGCAAAATCAGAGAAAGTCTGACTTATGCCCTATAGCTTGTTTTACACATCCTCACATCAATTGTGTAAGTTTTAACACCAAATAATTTTGCATTCTGTATCAATAATGCCTTATAAGACACAGTGACTGTGAATTGCACATTTTGTAATAAAAAATATTTTATAAATTATTTCTCCTTTTAATTATTATTATCACAGAATTGTTAGTGTTGGAAGGGACCTCTGGAGATCATTTTGTCCAATCTCCTTGCCAAGGCAGGGTCACCTGGAGCAGGTGGCACAGGAACATATCCAGGTGGGTTCTGAATGTTTCTAGAGTGGGAGACTCAAGACCCCCCTGGGTAGCCTGTCCCAGTGCTCTGCCACCCTCAATGGAAAGAAGTTGGTGGAAATTCTTCTGCTTTAGTTATATCCATTAATCCTTGATTATTTCTGTTGTTATTATGGGAAAATTTTCCTTTCCCTTTTTACCTTTCTTCCTAATAATTTTATTCTGATGTCTCTCTTTCTTCTACAGATTTTTAAAGTAAAATATCAAATAACTGCAAAATATTGGCAGTGTGGACTATGTGGACTATTGATTCATTGTTTATTGCCTCCACATCCCCAGGTGTTCTGTATGTCACTCATGGAGTCTATCTTGGGAATGACTGTAACATGACCTAAATTACTTTCACCCTGGTGAAGTTTCTCTCCCTGTCATCTAGATAGGCTCTGGATGATAGGATAATTTTTTATGTTTGATTCACAGATTCTTAATTTTCAATTTTTTTATTTAACATGGAATAGAAACATTTTAATTATGTGTTTATTGGGAGGAAACAGAAATGATAGTGCAGGAAAGAGTAGATTTGCACTGAAACGCAATATCTAAAAGGCACCTTGGGGATTTGGAGCTACATAAATGTTGACGTTGATACAGAGATAAGCATTGGAAATGGAAAGAAAAGTGTTAACTGAAATGTTTGAAATCTATTTTTTGTTTCATGCTATTTTTTAAAACAGAAAGAATCAGTTTCTGACACAAAAGTGTGTAATTTCTTTCTTTCTATTCACTTTTCAGCTGTCATGAATGAGGCAGTTTACTCATTGCTTATGTAATTCAGAGTCCCTGCATTGGAGTATCTGGGTATTATGGATGTGAAGGGCATGGATTTAACTGTGATTCAGACAAGATCTGAGGAGAAGGTGTTAAGGAAATTGCTGCTCCAAGAGCAGTTCTGAGAGCTGCTGCCCCTCCTAGACAAGTTTGCAGACCAATATATTTTCATTTTCCCCCAGATATAAATTATGATGTGCAAATTTGGATTCAGCTGTTTGAAGCATCTATAAGGTGTGCTAAAGGCAAACATACTGTGTTTATACTCTAGGGGAGACCTCTGACGACACGTGCCTGAGACATACAATCTAGCCCTTTCAATGTCTTAGAAATTTAGTGAATGAAAGTATAGACAAAATTTTGATTCCAGTTTTTTCAATCAGTTCCTTTCAATGGCTCACTGTATAGACTTTAGCAAATATCTTCATTTTCTATGATTTATTTTCCCTGTCTGTAAAATAGAGGTAGCAGCAGATGTACCACAGTCTGAATGCAAATCGAATTCTTCTAAAGAACCTTTTGAGATCCTGAGGTAGAAGGCATCTTGTAAGTGCTAAACATTATTATAATTACAAGACAATTATACATAGTAATATATCTTTTTGTCATTATGAAATTATCTTACTAGAGCAGAATTTTCTTAATTGCTGTATACCCTGACAGACTCTGGAATGTGCCATTTGACCAATTGTTCTAATTAGTTGAGATCCTGAGAAATATGTCATACTGAGATATTTTTTTAAATTACTACGAAAACAGACTTAAGCAACGGAACAAATATTTCTCTCTACGTACATGTTTGGTAACACCATAAAAACAAATCAGACCAAAAAATGCATTTGGAAACAATAATGTATTATAAAAACCTGCATTGAAAGTTTTTATTCAATAATCTTGACAAAGTGAGAAAAAGATGAAGTAAAATAAAAGGCTGACAAAGTACAGTGTCTATGTAGAAAGTTGTCCCTGTTAACCTCAATGAATTAAATTTTGCACTAGGCCAACTGTTCTGCCATTCAATCAGACCAACCATCACCTTCATCCACTGCTTTTCATTATAATATTCACTGCACTGTTACTTCATTTTGCCTCTTCACTTTTAGTTATTTCTTCTAAGTGTTCTGCCTGGACTAGGAGTTTTCTTGCTTAGATATCTTTAAAGCACTGTCAATTGCAAAGCCCTGCTATATTATGTATAAGCAGCTGCACTGCAAGTAAAAGCATTATGCTTGAGTACCTAAAGTCCTTTAAAATAGTCCTCCTATTGCAGTACTGCATCAGTACAATAAATTTATACCAAAGGACTGATATATTACTCTAAATAAAAGTAATACCATTTTGTGTTATTGTTATATTGCTTCTCCTATACTGGTAGCATTCCCCATGTCTCTCTCTTTTCCCTTCCTCCCTTCTTCTCCCTCTTTCTCTCCCCTCTCCCTTCCTGCCCATCTGTAGGAAGATGGCTGGGGGTAAAAATGAGAGGAAATTAATAAGTTATATTCACATCCTGACAGAAGTATCAAAGGTATGGAAATTTAAAGTAAAATGCAGCTGCTACTCCCTGGATGGAATGAGGTTGGCAGCTCCATGAAGATTCCCCTTAGAACAGTAAACACCTGCTAAGTGGGGTGGAGCAGAGTGGAGACACTGTGGCCTGACTCTGCAGAAAATCCTTGAAGGGAGGGATGTCAGTGGTACTTTGCAGCTGATAAAACCACATAGCGTCTGGGAGACAGGAGATGTCCTGCCGCTGAGCCAACAACCGTGGTGAAACAAATGAACGTGATTCATTAAAGACTAACTGTAGTATGAGCACAGACTTCCATCCCAAAGTTACTCACCGCCAATGGATGGTCACCCCACACTTGGCATGAGCCGAAATATTTTTTTGTCTATATTTTTAAAAGTGAAGCAAGAGAATTTTACACCAACTAACAACAAAGATACTTATGACTAAAATCACTCAAGCTCCACGTAAATGTAAAGAAATAGTATAAAATTAAGTTGAGAATGGGGGAAAAGTTGGGGGGAAACTCCATTGTAACCGATGGGTTGACTGTCTTGTTCCCCCACAAGGACACCTATTAGGTAATAAGCATACTCTACACACACTGAATACTTTTATTGGGATTAAGCTTGTCTGTGTATTGCTTTGAATGTTTCTGTAGTCAGATATTATCACTGGCAATCTTCAAACTTCAATATGTCACAATTTTGTATTAATAAAGAGTGTTATTCTATAAATTGTTAGACTGAGTCCTTCACAGGTACTGGCAGTCAAATAACCCTCCAATCCAGCAGGACTGATCAATGAAGGGTCCCCATAATGGGACACTCACAGACTGGTTGGTCACAAGAGTCCCAGCTTTCCTGGGGCACTAACAAAAAAATCATACACTAAAGGTTAAGGAAATTCCCTCTTTTCAAAGGACACTCTCCCTCCTCTTATTATTATCATCATTATCATCATCAGTAATTTTAAGGAAATTAAAATTGCACAACGACATAAGGAAACACATTCTTTTGTCATACCCCGAGTTACACAATTTCCTAAATGCTACTTGGCAAGTTCTGACCCATTCATAGCAGGAGGGATAAGCGCTCCTCTACTAGTTGCAGATAGCATTATAACACAGCAGTGAAGACCTGGATATGATTGCTATAAGTAATTCAAAAAAATAAATAGTTTCATATTTCTTTTCAATAAGAATGAATAACTATCTGTGTTACCAAAAAAAAAAAAAAAAAAAGAAAAAAAAACATAAAAAAGGCGGCAGAAAACTGGAGGAAGCGGTGCAAGTTACTCACCTGGAAGCTCGGCGGAGCGAGCACAGCCATGGGCAGGGCAGGGGGCGGCGTGCGGGGCGGGGAGGGGCGCGGGCCGGGCTGTGCCGCCCCCCGGGCAGCTCTGCCAGCCCCGCACTCAGCCCCGCACTCGGCCCCGCAGCGCGGCCCGCCCGGCCCTGTTGCACCCACTGCGGGGCAGCCGCCGTCCCCAGCCCCGCCGTCCCCAGCCCCGCCGTCCCCAGCCCCGCCGTCCCCCCGCCTTTGTCGGGCGGGCAGCGCCGGCCGGTCCGTCCGTCCGTCCGCGCCGGGCGCGTGGCTCCTTTGTGTACAGCAGCTGCTCCTGAATGCGGAGGCAAAGCCCGTGGCTTGGCACTGAGCTTTTAAAAAACAACAGCCCTCCCTCTCTCCCTCCCTCCTTCCCGCTCCCCTGCCCTCCCTCCTCCCCTCCCGTCCCCTCCCCTCCTCCCTGCGAGGTGGACGGGCACCCACCTGGGGTCCGCCGCCCACCTCTCCTCTCATCCTCCTCTCTTCTCCTCCTTGTTTACCTGCACTGTTCCGCCGCCTCTCTCCCCGCCGCCCCCGGCCCTCGCTGTCCCCGCTCGGCCGGGCTCGCCGCTCCGCTCCTCGCCCGTGCCCCTGCCCCGGGGAACGCACTTGAAGGTGGATCTATTAAACCTCCCGGCGGTCTCTCCAAGTGCACTTCTTGGACCAAACCTCCAGCATGGATGTAAGATTCTACCCGGCTGCGGCGGGCAGCGCGCTCCCCGGAGACCCCTCCAACCTGGACTTTGCCCAGTGTTTGGGTTACTACAACTACAACAAGGTGATTATTCCCGCGGGTGTTAATTCCTCGTGCTGCTGCCCGGGCCCATTCCCCGGGAGCCGGAGTTGGTGCTCCGTCGGGGCTGGGGGATGCCCGGGGCTGGGGGATGCGCGGGGCGGGCGCCGCTCTCCGCGGGGCCGGCGGACAGCCCGGCCCGGTCACGGAAAGTTGTATTGGCCGGGGCTGGGGCCGGGATCGGGGCCGGGCACCTCCTCCTGCCGCGGCCGCGCGGCTCGGGCCGGGGACCCGCCCTGGAGCCGGGGCCGGGCGCTCCGGAGCGGAGCGGAGCGGATCGGAGGGAGCGGAGCGGGGCGCAGCTCGGGCAGCCGGGGCCGCTCCCGGGGCCGGGAACAAAGGCAGCTTCAGTTAGCCCTGGGGTCGGGACTACTTGCCCAAGTTTCCCCGGGCGGAGCCGCCGCCGCTCCCGGCGAGGTCGGGACGGGAAGGAGCCGGACTCTGCTCCCTTCTGTCGGCTCGGTCCGGCTTTGCTATGGCCACTTTATAACTGGAGGATGATACAAACGGGAGGATTATCTAAAAGTACATCAGCTGCTGGCACGGGAAGGTAACTGAGGCTCTGGGCTGGCGAGGGTTGTCAGAGAAGTTGCAGTACCCCTTGTATGCATTCACACCTTCCCTGCGGCGTGTGCAGCGTCTGGAGTACACTGGCCAGGAGCAATAGACATCTCGCAGTCTACCTTCGTTTACAGAAATATGTTTTAATAACACGGGGATGATTTGTTTTACAAAGTACTCAAATCTGGGAAAGGCAAAGTTAAGAATGACACTGTGACTCATGCTATTTTGAAAAAGACTTAGCTGTTTGCACTGTGATGTGTCAATAGCACATTGAGCTATTAGCACTGGGCCCTCACACATGCACATAAAGATCCCTTTCACACTGTGTTTTTCCTGGTGCTGTGTTTGTCCAACCTCTGGGGCCTTTTGTGAGGCACTGCATGCGATGCTGGGGAAAAGAAGGGCGCTGCCCCAGGTCTGAAATAACCTTAAACCTCGGGGGTTTTCAAGAATCCTCCCCGAACGAGTAAAGTTCGCCGAAAACACAAAGATCACTTTCTGAGAGAGCAGTAACGCGGGTTCACACAGCAGCTGAAGAAGAAAACTTTCTCCTGGCGCGGTCGCTCCGGGCGGGTGCCGCGGTGTCCCCTCCCGTCCCCTCTGTCCCCTCCCGTCCCCTCTGTCCCCCCCTGCCCGCGCTGTGCCCGCGGGTCGGGGCCGCGCATGCGCCGGGCGCGCGGCCGCGGGCGCGCGGCTTTGTTACCCGGGGATGGAGGATGGATCGGGATGGGGATGGGATGGGATTGGGATGGGGATGGAGCGTCGGCGCTGCTGGGGGCTCCGGGCATCCCAAACCAGCCCGAAATGCCCGCTGTTGTCCCATACGCCACCTGACTTTGGAGCCGTGCGGCGCTTACTGCCAGCCGGCGTGTTTACTGGGAATTTCACTTGTTCGCGGACTTTCTTGCGTTATGCACGGCCGTGCGTCCTTTCGGGCTCAGGTAGCGGTTACTGAATGGGGTCTGTTATGTATATATATATTTATGTCCAAAATTTTTAATGTATTCTGAAAACCAGTAGTTTGTGTCCATTAACTTGCTGCAAGTGCACAGTTATATAGAACCTTTTGACTATTTCCCTCATACGATGAGAACAGAGCATGCGTTCAGAAAAGTCAAAAGTAAGTAACTTTTGCCCCGCTAAGGAACACGTTTCAATTGTTTTACCCCTGCACGTAATTTTGGCAAGTATCTTGTAAGCCAGGCTTCCAGTCTGCAGCAGCAAATATTTTAATTAACAGTGCACAGCTCATAATGCATGTGTCTTATAATGGATATCTTTGTATGGAAAGGCCTGATCCGGAGCGACTGACACACGCAGAATGGTGTTGCTGTTGCTGTGAGCTCTTCATTGGCTCAGCTGGGAAAACAGCCCCACGAGATACAGGTGTTTCAAGGACAGAGGAGGAATTTGTGAATGAGTTCCTAGAAAGGACGGTCTTAACTGCATTAATCTAATCTCATTTTCTGCATTGTTTATAATCTGGAATCACTGTAAGTTTTGGAGTTTTTTAGTTACTCTGGTAAAAAGAGTACATTTATTTTGAAATCTTGCCTTCCTGTCTTGCTTTCCTTGTATTCTGTCCTTTTCCCTGTGTTCCTAAGGAAAATAAATGATTGCTCTGTTAGGCACTAAGATGACCAGAAGGCACAGAAAAAACAGAGCTGAAATATTTACTCTGCTGAAGTAAATGGGAGAACTGTTATTGATTTCACTAGGGACAGTATTTCACCTCAAGTCTTTCTGAAACTCATTTGAGTATCCTGCCCGCTCATCCGTGTCTGCTTCATTGTTAGGAGCTGAATCCATATTCTCCTTGTGACAGTGACATTGCCAGTGACAACTGCCGGGAAGCAGTGTGATGGCAAGAGTAAACACTCTGCGTGGTTGTGTATACGTGCAAAAGCAGAATTATTTATGTGAAAATACTCTCAGGATCATTAAGACATAGAGTTGATGGCATATGGCCTGTGTATGGAAGATTGTATCTTGTATCAGTGTCTAAAAATATCAAACATAAAGCCTTTCAGTGCAAGTACGTTGTGAGACAATGCTGCCTTCCACCTGCATGCTTTAAGCAGAATTTCCCAGGACTGTATTGTACATCTTTTTCCTTCGGTGGGTACGGCACCAGCAGGAACGTGGCAGACTGACCCGTGAGGCCCCAGGCAAGGCTTAGGATCTCCGGGGTGCCCTGTGAGCAAGGGTCACTGGTGGGAGGGGAGCTGCAGCCTGGGTCCTTGAGCTTGGAACAGGCTCAGGAGCCATCCTGGCCCCAACCTGCAGGTGCCTTCAGGTGGATTCCATCCCCAGTACTGCTTGAGAGCGATGTTGCACTTTTGAAATTGGTTGTCAGTACTGGATGAGTAGACCTAAGGGGTAAGGGGTCTCATTTTGGAGGTTTTGGGGGGGGAGCATTACTTTTGAATATGTGACAGGTGTTTCAAAACAGACAGGTACTTAAGTATCCCTGCCATCATTTGTAGTGCATCAGTTTCTAGAAGATTCATTTTTGTTGAGATGGTGTGCAACATGGTACACATGTGTAGAGGGCAAAAGAGGAAGTAAAGACACAAGTAGAGTGATTTGTCCAAGGTTACACAGTCGGTCACTGACATAATCAGGGCCACAACCAAGGTATTCTGAGATTCAGTCCGGTGGTTTATGCTGAATCTCATTTACTCTAATAGGATTACTTACATGTTTAAAGTAAAGCATGTGCTTAAGTGCTTTGCTGGATCGGGGCCATATTTGATAAGTTTTCAGTCCTGGTGTGAGAGTACATAACTTGACCCTGCATGTGTCTGGCCGGTGGTGGTTCGGGATAACAGGGATCCACCTCTGCTTCATGGCATTGCACAAGTGAAATCATGGTCTGCTTGCTTCTAGAAGAATCCTGCTGAGGCATGCTAAAAAAAAAAAAATCACCAAAAAGCAGCTATAAAAATTACAGAAAGTTGAAAGAGACCAGCTGTTGTAAAACATTCTGCTTCTGTTTTGAGCCCTTTTATGGTTCTGCAGATGGAGAATGATTTTGGACATTCGCTACAGTTGGGTAGCTTTTTCTAAACAAACTTTTTCATTTACTGAGTAAATTACATGTCTTGTACTAAAAATATTTAGGGAACTACTATTCATTCTAGCACATACATTTTTTATTAAAGGAACTCTAATTCTTATAATGCAATTTGAAAAAAGGAAAAACTCCAAAACCTAAACACATGCATCTCAGTGCTTGAGTTATCATTATATTAAATTCCAAAATCCTTACTTCATTATTTAGCTGTCTACATTTTATAATGTTTATCTCTACTGCACAGATTGTCCTTGAAGGATACAAATTTCAAACATAGATACCTTAATTTAGGCACTAGCATACGTATGAGAATGTCAGAGCTTGATGGTTTTGGCTGAAATATTTTTCATTTTACAAAGGAAGCTTGGGAAGTTTATCTTGTTCTTCCAGAGGTTAAGCAAAGACAGCAGTAGTTTAGTAGTATGCTAAACTGGAGCTCTAAGTCATTCCTATTAGTGTGTGTTGTTAGGAAAAAATAGATTACAGTTATGCAAACAATTGAATATCACTGTAGCAAATTTAGTGTGGCTCTATATGCATAGGTTTTCCTCTCCTATAGCAGATGGTGAGAGACAATGGGTGCATGGATGCTGTTAAGATAGAAAGCTCTATGCTCACTCATCATCTGCCCTGCAAATATGCTCATTTACATCTGGCCCCTGCTCTGGTGCAGATGGGGTAGCCTCTGGTGACTGGAGGCTGATGTGTGCTGTGGTCATATGTGTACCTACAGCCTGAGCATGACAAGGGTGGCCCCAGGTGATGGAGAGTGCAGAAAGCACCAAGGAGCTCCCCTAAAGTGGAGATGCATCTCAGAGACAAGTATAGTTGTTGGAAGAGGAAGTGCAGTGATCACATGAGTATGTCCACCAGAATGCAAATTATAGTTTGTATCATCACCCCACCTTGCATTATGCTGTTTCTCAGGCGCAGTCACCCCAGAGGTTTTATGGTGTATCTGAAGAGCAGGCTGTGAGAGAAAACCCCTGTATGCCAAAGGCAGCAACTGTGCAAGAACCTGTGCTGCTCAGAGGGACCACCTGTAATGGTGATACTGATTGGGTTGTGCAGTGTACAATTTTTCTGTTGCTCAAATAATGCAGCTCCTATTCAGAATGTGCCATTTGTTACCAAGACACAGAGAGTTGCTTGTATACAGACTATACTTAGTAGAAGTGGATTTTTTAAAATATTTTTTATATGTTTTTTTACAATGGGTATTAGTAAGGTGCTTCTAGTAATGTACAGCAGTATATGAAGAGTTTGAATTTATTACTTAGAGGTATTTGGAGTACTTAAGGTATGTGTGGAAGTGACTAGTGGGTGTGTTTTTTAAAATAATTATACTTTTTAGCAATTACAACTGATGTGTGCGTGCCATGGACATGGACACGTCACGCTCTGGCTCTGGAGTGAGGAAATATTGACTAAATCCACTTTGGGTTGGCAAGAACCTCATTCCCATAGTATCACCTGCATCAAACATTGCATTTCACTTAGAGGTGCTGAGTCCAGCCTAATCTTATAATGAAGTATCATGAATTTCTAATAAAATCTAATATAGAAACACAGGAAATAACAACTTCTATTCTTTGGCAGCAACCCGAGATGATGGTGGCTTGCGTCGGCTGTCAGTTGTGTGAGTCATTTGTTGCAGTTTTGTGCAGTGTCTGACAAAGCAAGGCCAGTCAATTTGTGACCTGTGGTTTGTGCTGCAGCTTTTATTAAATTTGCAGTTAATACACGCCTATATATTTGTTGAATTCTGACGCTCCCTAAAAACCTAAGTAATGCTATTGAATGATGATAATCTAATTTAAGGGAAGAATTTGTACAGCACTAATCCTCCCTTTTTATCTGTAATCACATTTCTTCTGCTGTAAAATTGAGTACTGTTATACAGACCTAATGGCAGGGTTGAATTTTCAAATGCTTCAAACTCTTATCTGATAGCCGTCTTCTGTACTGGTACCTGTCTGTGATGTATTTATGGAGTGCCAGTCACCATAGTATCTTTGCGATGATTGCTACCAAAATTGAGAACTCTGAGGTGAAAATCTAATCAGGACTTTAGATAACAATGTCACACAAGAGCCTTCTGGTCTGTGCCTCTGTACTCTGTTCAGATGAAGACTTTGATGAGATCATGCTTGCTGCCATGTTATTCATTATTTATTTTTGTAACAAGATTTCTATTTCATATCTTTTCCACTGCATGTTAGCATGTGTCAAACCAGTCCAAATTCTGTTTTGAATGTATTCTTGCTGTTTATACCTGAAACAATATATTGCAAAACACAGGCATTACAGGGCTGTGTAACTAGCAAAACCAAAAAGGGAGACTGCTACATGGCTTCCCTGCTCAGGTACCTTGAATCCTTGAACAAATGTTTTCATGAACTTCTTTAGACACTTCATGGTAATGGGCAGATTAGCTGAAAATCCTGTTTTTGTCACATTAAAAATAAGTCTTATGAGGAGAGGGCTGCAAGTGTGATTGACCAGTGCTACAGATTGAACCCTGTTGGAAAAAGGTGTGCTACTAAAATTAGACAACATTAATTTATAATTGAAAAAAAAAGTTTTAAACATACAGTCCATCTAGTTCTCAGTTTGTATAGTTCGTGTGCTAATTCTTGGTATCAGAGTTCACTGTTTATGCCTGCATGACCAGTTTGCCCAGTAGCCCATGTTTTGTTGAAAAGCAAGAGGGGAAAGAAAAGCAGTCCGTTCTCAAAAATTACAAGTTGAAAGTTTCCCTTAGTATTCTGTAAGCTTGATTTAGGAAAAAAAAAAAAGAAATCATGGATAGAAATCTAATTTTTTTTTTCTTTGGCCCTTGAATCTTAGCCTTGTTTATGCTCATAGGAGACTGATTCAATGTGGGCATCTTTCACTTACTTATATGGGCATTAGATCAGGCCTGCCCTTGGGATTTCCTGGGAGAAATTGTTATCAATGCGTTGTTTTATTTTTGCTGTTACAGCCCTTCTTACTCTCTGGGTCACTGCAGCCAGATGTTGCCATTCCTGACCAAAGACTTGTGAGAGCTAAGACTAATAATGGAAGACAGTGGGTTGTGACATAGTGAAGTTAAAAATTAAGTATATGTGGGGATGAAATGCCAGGATTTGGAGCAACAGCCTCTGAAATAAGGGACCAGAGGTCTCAGCTGCTGGCTGAGGTGAAAGGGGCAGAGGCAATAGCATGGGTATCTCCTCACTGTCCCTCATCATACATACCAACTATGTACTTGATGGTTATGTAAAATCATTATGTTAAAGCAGAATATTGCTTGGACAGACACGTTTGCATTTGGATTTTCTTTCTCTACATTGAATATTCTGAAGAGTTCTGGTCAACTGGGCAACCAAACAAAAGGCTGCAAATACGTAAGATCACTTGTATGGTAAGTGTTGTGGAAAATGAAGTCTGTATGCAGATGATTTTGGTCACTTGAGGCAAGGTGTCTTCAGCTCTCCATTTGGTTTCCTTAAGAATTTTTTTTCAAGAGAAACTGCTGGGTTTGGCACTTCAAGTGGATCTAGTTTATACTGTAATTCTGTAAACAGTTGATATGAAAGAAATTAGATAGGGATCTAAAATCTAAATGGCTTTATACATCTAAATGAATAAAATGAGGAATTTTTAGTTTGTTGTGTAGTTTAGTTGTTTGGTTTGTTTTTGTTTTTGTAAGGAAGCCATGCATGGAAACAATGTGAGCTTTATGAATCATCTTTTCTATCCCAATGGGACAACTTCTATATTCAAAGTCACTGAATTATATAAAGGTTTGTAGGTTCAAGACATATTCAAACACATCAATATTGATTAACTGTCTAATTTTGATACAAAAAGTGGTGTTAAAACCACACAGAAATCAATTGCTGAATGTTGAAGTAGCTTATTTTCAGAACAGGTCATATTTATCTGCCATTCTTTTCATGCTACTCTCTTTATAGTTGTGTGGCCTATACAAATAGTTGCATTTTGAATGGTTTAAGATACTGTATTTCAGTATTACTTTGTTATTAATAAAAGTGCTTTTGTTAAACTATACTTTTATCAGTATACTGTTTACCTGATAGAGGATTAGCAGTCCTCTTATTTGCTTTCTTTAAATAAAGAACAATTTTCTCAGGGGTGGAAAAGTAATCATTTTGTTTGCTTTAGTAGGTTAATGCTGTTGCTGCTGTGAGTTCTTGGTAAGGGTGTGAATGAAAGGTGATGGTAACAGGCAGCCATATAAATATGGGGATATCATGCTATTGACCTGTTGTAGCAAAAACTTGGTAGTTGTAGTTTCCTACCACAGCCCAAACAGGATTCTTTTTTCTTCTGTTATTTTGCTTGATACAGTCTGAAATACATTAAACTTACATAAATAAGCACCTACTTTATACATGTTGCAAAATAACAGAATTTTGCAATATATTCTCTGCTCTTTTTTTGCAGCAGCACTGTAAAAACAAATCTGATTTCAGAACTGTAGACTGGACATACCAGAGATGTAAATACATTGTGAGGTGTAAACACGAGAGCTTAGTATAGATTTGCACTTCAAAGTAATAAGTTATCCTATGTGACTTTGTTTGTGGTTTTATGAGAGTGTCCAGTAGCTGTATTTCAAATGACAAAATGAAGTTATTTGTGTAAACTTAAATAATTTGCAAGTTCAAGGTATTATTAAATGAAAGGATTTAACAGATCCTTCTGCTGTCCTTTCCTTCTGACATTTTTAAAACCTACTTAAAGCTGTCTTTATGCCCCCGTGGTGGTGCAGCTGAGAGCCAAGGAGTGCACGTGGAGTGGTAAATCAGATGTTATGTCACACAAAGCAGCCTGGCTTCCTAAATAGTGGCTTGCATCGCTGCTTCCGTGATAGAGACCTACCTGTTGTTTATGACAGAGAAGTGCTGGTAAAGGAGGCCGCCTTTGTTTCATTCTCATACTTTCATCTGAGCCTTTTTTAACATAATACCTCTGTGCTGGGGTCTTGGATGAGGCTTGTAAGGTGCACTGGGTATTGTTTGGCTTCTTGGCAATTGTTGTTTTGAGGATTTGACAAGCCATCCGTGTGCGCATTCTCAGTTCTGATGGTTGTCTTACCTTGGTCTCTCTCAAGAGCTCTTTGAATCAGCCATCAGTGTGCATCAGTGGCTGCAGTGCCCCATGCTCTCCCCGCTGTCATGCCTTAGGCAGATGATGGCTTGCTTCTGAGTTGTACCCTTTGTGGAATCAGCTTTGTGGGTGCCTTTGGTGTGAGAGGACCCTCGGAGCGTGCTCTGTGTCAGCACGTTCCTTGGGTGGCTTTCTCTTCTCCCCTCGGCTCTGCTGCCTGCTCTCGCTTGGCCTTGCTGGCTGTTGGCACGTACCAAAAAGCTGACATTCTTGGAGCCACCCACAACTGGAACAGAATTTCATTGTACATGCAGCTCTGACTGAATAAGGTGGAAGACAGGCAGTGTAATCTAGGGCTAAATATGACTTGGAGAGATTAATGAGAGATAACATGAAAGGAAAACTTTGTGCTGTTCGTTAAGCACCTACTCAGGTAGGCAAACAAACAGCACTTCAGTGTTGTGCTTACACGGATGTGTGGTGTGTCCAGTGTACAGCTTAGAGATCAGTCTTGCTCTTCTACCTGTAATGCTTCTCGAGGAACAGCTATAGAATGGTAGTGTGAGCCTCTGTGTTTATTTTGCCTCAGTCTGCAACTATAGCTTGCCCAACTTAAGTAGCAAACTGTGTTTTCTGAATTTAGTTGGCAAACAACTTGTGATAGTATAGCAGCCTTTTTCTGTCTGCTGTGCTAGAAAGTGTTTGAGTAGGGATGGCGAAGATTGGCTTTGACTTCTATCAGCACAAATCTATTGCTGGCGATAACATATCATACGAGTGTGCTGCCTATCTCCCCGTATTCTTGTCTCTAGTAAATAGCAATTTTTCAAGGAAGGTCTCAGAATTTGCCCTTCTGTTAATAGTCTGGTGGAGAGTTTACATACCAGAAAAGAATCCTGATTCTTCACTTGATAACATGTTAAAGGAGTTTTTTGGAGCTTTGTGTTGGTTTTTGTAAAGAAAATTGGCATCTATCACTTGTAATTTGTGTAACTAATAAATGTGAAATCGAAAACGTGACTCGTGGACAGTCACCCGTTTTTAAAGCACAATGTGTATTGGTCTGCACCAGTTCTAACAAGCTTCCACTACTTGGAAAATGTGGGGAGAGGCACTTTGCTTCAGTACAGAATGCATACATTAGGATAAACACATCTTCTCTGGAGATCGTGAGGCTCCTTATAATTGCTTGTAACTTTTGGATGGCTAATTAACTGTGTTCCATTATAGCGCACTCTGCATCATATTCCATGTTATTTGTGTGTTTAGGCAGAATTATTTCTAAATACAAGTTTTTAAGGTTGTTCCATCATGAGGCATAAATGAGAGACAGTGATGATAAAGAGCTTGATTCATATTATGACTAACTGCAGGTGAACATTATGTTATGCCTCATTCTCAGTGTTGCTGTGACTCAAAAAGGACTCCATTAAAATACCATGACATCAATAGAGTATTTTAAATGCATATGAAAGGATAAAGTCTGGAAATCGTAAGAATATAAATACCCATATTATTTTAGACTAAAACATTCAGAACTTCTGATTTCCATTTATTCTCTGCATTGGTGAGATCTGATATCACGGATACATCTTGCTTTCTTCTTCCCATATGTAACCTTTTTCTTTTAAAATAAGTGTGAAAGTAAAAAGGAACAATTTCCTTGGAGGAAAATCATTCTGGACCTTCACTCATGAACTCAGATTGAAACTTTGCAGCTACAGTGAGTAGCAATGCACTGAAAATCTGAGACAGAATTTTGACAGTGAGAAATCTTTGATCTCCTACTTCTTTTGTGCTTTTTTTAATTTTCTTTTTGCAGTTCTTTTCCATTTATTTTTATTTTGTTGAGTCTTAGAGTTTTACTTCAGTGTCCACACTTGTGTGATAGGAACCAGTCTTTGTGTTCCCTGCTGCTGAAGGAAATGGCCCTTTGTTGATTTAAAAGGAGAGTAGAGAAATGTCTGTGAAATACTTGGAGGAGAAAGAGGGAATGGTGGCAAGGGAACACCTAAATATTTACAGTCTGAGGATCAAGAGTTTTCAGTTTGAGTTCCTAAACTTCCTGCAGTTCTGAGGAGTGTTTGTCTATTGTTGTGGGGTTATTTTTGGCTGAGGGGTGGGTGGGTCAGCAGGGGGAGAAGAGGGTGAAAGCATATGTTATTTACAATTTAAAATTTCCTCTACATTTTGAAGAACTGATCTTTGGTTCTCCTTTGATCCAAAGAAAGGGACAGGTTTGTCTTTGCTTCTCCAGTGTGTTGGCTTATGGCACCAAAGCGAGGGAGCTCCTATCTACAGCCTTTTTTCCCCCCAAACTCTAGTTGTCAGGGATCTTGGAATGCAGAAATAAGAAGTAACAAGATTTTAGATGATGAATCTCACTATGAATGCTAGAGCAAGGCCAGTTACTTATTGATCCCAACTACTGAAGTTTTCCCTGTGAAGCCGACTTATGTTTATCTTAAAAAAATAAGTCAATGAGAGAAACAAACTGAACTTCATGTAAGAACTGATTTAAAACATACTCCAGTGTTTTCCTTCTCATCCTTACTTTGTGAAAATCTTCTGTGGATTCAAAAGAAAAGGGTACAATCCTGCTCTTGCACATAGGAATATACTCCTTTTGAAGGAGAGAGTTGTATCTGCTTTTGAATTGAGCTTCGTAAACTTCCTGGGAAAATTCAGCTCAGAGGATGTCATTTGAAATAGTAGTTTCTTGGGCACTGAATCATTTTCTAAAAGAATAAAGCCATCTGCTGACAAAACAAAGGAGTCAGGTGCTACTGATGAAACCTTACCTGGGGACAGGCTGTAGTGTTGCTTAACTCTGTCTGCTGGAAAGCACCAGATCTGTCAGGCCTCTTTATTCTTACCAGAAGCAACACATTTGCCTCACTGGAAATCATAAACATGGTCTGCAATTGGTTTTGTCTGCACTGCTGCTAAATAAATGAATGATTATTATGTTTTCTTCAGCTGAGATACCAAACAAAAATGAGGGAAAATGCTACATTCAGCGGAGAAGGTGTAAATAATCTTCATCCCTGAAATCTGAAAGAACTGACACATGAAATGGCAGGTTTGGCAGCAAAGGATTGTCTTTTTGCTTGGTTCTTTTTTGTTAGTACCTTAGAGTTTGAGAATTTCTTTTTCTTAAGAAAGGAAGACATAAGAGACCTGAAGTATCTGTGACCTAACAGTAGTAGTGGAAACAGCAGAGTGAGAAAGAAAACAGTGTTGTTCTGAGCGTGGCTGTACCAACCCTGGCCATGGGCTTAGGCTGGGAATGGGACAGGCTTTCTCTCGCAGCCCACTGAGGGGCTGAGACAGCCTGCCCACAGTGGCCAGCACAAAGGGGCAGGAGTCACTTTTCAGGCTCACTAAATGTCATATGCTGTGCTTGGGGTGGAACAGGGGCCATGGGCTTGGTTGTTCTTTTAATCTTGTTTAATGGTGTTCTTGTAGGCTTCACCTTTACATTGCTAAATATGTGATATTGAAGTTGTGTTATGCACTCTGTTAGTCTTATGGAGTGAGTCTCTGTAAGACTCTGGACAAGGCAGCCACAACTGTGATAGCTACTTGCAGACTCAATAATAATATTGGTGCTTTTCATAACAACTAGTAAAGAAAATTAATATCTGAGTCTAATTTATAGTGGAAAACTATTAGAAATTAGATTTATATGTGGTTTATGGTTACCTAGTATCTTGTAGTGAATGTGAAGAATCTTTTAGAAGTGGTGTGCTTTTCCTTGGTGGGGAGGGAGGGAAAGGCCTTTAAGTGTCTGAAAGAGGTGATGGAACATTTGGAACTCTAACAGTCTCTAGAAAGAGAATTATTAGATGGTTTGTTTTGACGTGGGTGTTTTGCAAGCGCACATCAGGTAATCATCTGCTTCGTCACCTCCACGCTCTCCTGCTGGTAACTGCCTCGGTTCTCAAGTTTCTAAAAATATCCTGCTCTTTCTCATTTGAATAAGAGCTGCATTTTCGAAAAGTGCTTGGACTGTGGTGCTAAGCAGCCCTTCATGCAATTCTTGCAAAAGTTTGCAACCCATCTTGGTACCTGTATGTGTTCTTCAGCAATGCAAGTCTGTTTCTCTTCCCTAAAGATCATAAAAAGACTGGAAATTATGATAGTGGATAACTATTTTGCCCTTAATCCATGACGACAGTGTTTGTAGTCCTGTGTGGGTAAGAAATTCCATCTGCCAGTACTGTTGTAAATACTGCAGCCTAGGAAGGAACAGCTACCACAGCTATGTGATTCTGTGCAGATGCGCTCTGCCAGCCCGAGTTTGGACACTGAATTACTCAGAGCCTGATCTGGCTCAATTGGGTGGCCATGGGAAACCTTTGATTCCCTTGTACAGTTCCTATCTTCTGTTACTGTAGAACATAGCCTCTTCAGTCCTTAATTATAAGTAAAACTGTTGACAGTGTCAATTGTTTTTATATATAATGAAGTGGAATTAAAGTAGGATAAATCAAGGACTAAATTATTACTAGTTAATTAGTAGTAGGATGACTAGTTAATATTATTGGTATAGCATAATTCCATTCTTTCAGTCTTTACTTGAAAAGTCCAGTTTGTTTAGGTAGCAAATTGATGCATTTTATACAGCTTCTTGATTGTATAATTTTAAAGAATATTTGTACTTCAAGACATAGTGATGTAATACATGTTTTTGTCTAGAGTTATAAGGATACAGCTATCTTTGCTTAACTTTATGAGATCAGTAAATTAACTTAAAAGGAATTCAGTTCTAAAAGAGCCCTTGTATCAATTTTCTGAAAGCTAATTAGAAGTTTTGGGGAATGCAGCCTTCCCAGGAAATACACTTTGTGCTTCATGCTGTGGTGTAGGATTTAGTCCAGTGTAGAAAAATAACAATTTCTTACCTACTCATGTAGGGCAGTTTTTACTGTCCTCTATTACCATTATTGTTACTAACATTGTATTTTTCTAATTAATCTAATGATTTTTTTTTCTTCTGTGTTTCCTTTTCCTGGCCTGTTACATGATAGAAAAATGTAGGTGGCATGTTTGCTCATTTTAAACATAGATTATCTGTTGGCTTCCTGGATACTCCTCTGCTTGGAGCATATCAAATTGAAACTCCTTCCAAGTAATTTTCTTTGAAAAGTTGGATTAAATAAGTGTAAAACTGTGCAGAAGTTGTTTGTCAGCAAACAGTATCTAGAGAATTCTTCAACTGAAGTGGAATCAGTTTAGTTATTGTTTACAGCAGAGGTGGCTCAAGTGTGTGGTCAAAGGTCTGGTAGGTCACAGATCTCCTTGAAAGCCTCTCCCTCATAGCACTGAACATGGTTGGCTGATGTTTTTGGGAGTGATCATTCAGTTGAGTTGGTTTTGGGTTTCAGACTCAAGAAATCTTTAAATTAATTGCAGAACTTCCTCAATTTGGTGTGGCCAGTGCTTTGAGCAGAGGTTGGATTACAGATCTCCTGGTGTCCCTTCCAATCTGAATAACGCTATGGTTGCCCAAGGTGAATAGGAGGCAAAGATTAGTTTGCTCCTTCTTGCACTGTTTTAGGAAAGCACAGTTCTGGCAGAGTGGCATTGCTTCAGCCTTTGTCTGGCAGGTTCCTGCAGTGGGAGAGTCAAGCCCTCGTTTCACAGACAGGGTGCCGGTCTTGACACTGTTGGGGAAGTATTTCTGGTGTGAGTGAGCTGGTGACTGTGACCTGTCTGACCATGCTGTTTTAATGCAGCCAGCTGGATCCCTCTTCCTTTGTACTTCCATATTAACTCATGATATCCTGAAAGAAATGGTTTTTGTTTAGGTCCATGTAATGTTATTGTAAGGGCTGGCTAGATAGAGCCCACCAGTTTGGTGTAGCAGTGTGGAAGGTAAGTGTGTACAGGCTGTTTCTTTCAAACTCCAGTCTGGAGTATGTGTCACTGGTACCCATTAGCTTTTCATGAATGTCACTGGGCTGTTGCTTCTATTATTAAGTTTTACAGTTTCTTTTTTCCTTCTTCAGAATTACAGTCATGATAATTCAGTTTTTATTCTGTACTACTGTTAAGAGCAATTCATACAGAGGAAGGTATTTCAAACATCAGAATTTCCTAGAAACCCTGTTACTTTTGTCACGTAGAAAAACAGATCACAGTGGTGTAGCATAAATTTGGAGATGTAGTTTTCCTAGAAAATAAAACTTTATTGTACACAGCATTCTTGGAAGAAGGTGTTTGAAGGCAGCTTCTAACTCTAGTAGGCTTTATTTGCTGCACTCTGCAGTTCTTCCTCCTCTCTAGTTTGATGCCAGTTGCCGGTTGTGCAGAGGGTGAAGTGCCCATGTGTGAGAGGAGTGGGGAATGTGGTGAACTCTTGTGTCATAGAGTGAATAATTTGTTACTTTTCAACATCCTAGTTCCAGCCTAAATCCATGTGGTATGTAATCGTTCCCAAAATGTTTGCGTGTGGTGGGATGTTTTGGATTCTACATTTGAGACAGTAGAAAAGCATCTGGTTTTTCAGAAGGTTTATTCTTATTAAAGTATTCTATAATCACGTGAATTTATTAGTCAGAAGTAATTAGTTTTTCCAGCTTTAGAGTCATTAGTCACAGCAGTCACATATCCTAGAGAATATGGACCAGGAGTTCTTACATATGGCAAAAACGTGGTGCTGCCTTTTTGAAAATGGAGCTTTTGGATTAGTTAATAGGAACCCTCCTTGAAAGAAAAAGGATACTCATCAAAGAATGCTTTATGAAACAGAAAAAACAGAGCTCATAAACCCTGTTGGATTCCAAGAGTTATTACACTTTACATCATATACAGTTTATTTTTCCAGATGCCACAGTTCAAAATAATGTATTTTTAATACTACTTGTAGGATTCTACAGATTCATAATAGCACGTGACACGTTAATATCCTCTGCGACATCCTACTGGTCATATCCAACTGTGATAAACAGTTGTATATGCTATAAAAGTGACATATATTATAAAAACAAGGGTAATACAAAAGAATACAAACAATTCCTTTAAATTTGTAAAGTCTGTTACAAATCTTGAATGTTAATTTGAAGAAAAAAGTAGATGTTAATGCTAAGTTTATGCCTGCAGTTAATAGTCCTTTATTCCTTCAGGAAAAAAAAATCAAGCAGCTATACTTTAAATGAATTTAATGAACTGCAAAGACTGACATTTTCACTATAAAAGTCACACTTCATTTAATGAAGTAGTTAAATATTGATGCTATATTAAAATACAGGCTGAATAAAAATGGCAATATGGTTTTCAAAATAAGAATTTGAGCTGTGTTTTTTCTTGTTATATTGAAAATTTCATGAACTGAAAGAAGCGAAATAAAACAGAATATCTCCATAATAAACACAAGGCACTTTGTTGAAATAACACTGAAGTTGAAAGACACAAACCTGCAAAAGCAAGGAAATCAAGTCACTGTGCTCTTAACTCAGTGTCTTTGTGCTTAAGCACTGCATCTTTAAGTGACTGGATCCAAGGTTTTCACTATTCGAAGTGCAGTAGTTTTTAAACCTCTTGAAAACAAAGACAGGCTGTAACTCAGCTACAGGTGGTGCATAAAGGGCCTGGCCATGCGTTTACCCTGGATGAATAGTTACACCGTCATATTGTTTGATCTTCACTCAAAGTAATTGTGGTGTAAGTGCTGTGATTTTGGTGGCAGTATTCTGGCAAAGCTATGTTGCCTGTGCTGGGGGTTTCCACACATTTGTGTTGGGGTAGTTTGAGTTTTCAACTTCATTTTTGTCCCTGTGCTTTCACCCCAGTGCCATACGAGTGACAGCGGGTAAAGGAGTGTTGCTGACAAACATGGCCGAGGTTCTTCCCGGCTCCAACATCTCCAAGATGGTAAAGGAGAAAGAAAACAAGAAGGAATCTTACCACAGATGCGAGTGGGGCCAATGATTGAGTGATGATACGACTGTCTTCACTTTGATGGATTGAATTATGTTGTACTGTGCTTCATAAAGCTGTACCAATTCTGACATCAGGCTTCTGTGTATAGTAAAACACTGAGGATGACATCTTTGGCTCAGGGAAGTCAATGGCAAAACTCACATTAATTTCAGCCGTCTGTAATTTCATTCTCAGTAGCTGACTTATAAAACAATGGCAAATTGATTTAGTACTTTTTTTTTTCCCCTTGGGAAAGATACCTACTCCATGTAAAATGATTTGACGTTTGACTTTCATGCTCTTACTCTGAAAATACGAATTTTAATTCAGGATAAATACAGACTGATTTCTTTCCTATACCTATGATCATGTAAACATCACAGAGGATGAAAGAAAATGGAGCTATTTTGAAAGTAGTAGGTTGCATTTATAGTTATAGACACATCTGCTATTTGAAACTGTTGATAAGGAAGGCAGCTTTCCTTTGGAAGACTAACAAATTCTGTCTGTGACTGGCAGCTATCAGGTGAGGTTTCTGCATGTGTTGGTGGAAATCTGGTTTAGGTGTTTGGGTTTTTTCCACTTACATGCAAACAACTTTAAAACAACAACAAAGAAAACATTGAAATACAAAGAACTAATTGTATGAACGTGTTTATATTTGGAATACATGCAGTATTTGTGTTTATGGTACTGATCTTCAAAATTCTTCAGAAGATGCTACATCAGCATCTAATTGTATAGTTATGCCTCCCGGTATTTTGCCACAGCAAGCGCTGAAACACGAGCTACTTAATAGCATATAAAATTTTCTAGGGTATTACATAAAATCACTGAAATTTACCTAGAATTAATAGAGCGTTGAGAATTTCTTCCTCTTGTAGACATCCATACAGAAAAGCCAGGGGAATGGATGTCAAATACATGTTTATGCTCTTTGTCCTAAACTAGTTCAGTTCTGCCGTATCTGTGGCTCTCGGTGGCTGATCTGCTCGAGGCAGTGGTCCTAGGGAATACAACAGAGTAAAGCACACCCCAGAGAGGAACCCTGCTGAACAAGTTCAGGAATCTGTGTCCTTATGTTGGGAAATCTTTGCTGGAAGAATTGGAAAAGGCACTGGAGAGAAGGTGTTTCTATACTGCAGATACTCAGTGGTTCCATATTAGAATTGTAATGGTAAAACTGTGGCAGTGCTGCTGTCTTTAACAGTAGTATGGGGGAAATGTTTTATTAAACACTAATTTCACTAGTTATTTAAGAAGTAGCTGGCTTTGCACACATTAATCTCTTTTTCTTTTTAATTCAAGGTTGATGGTCTAGGTCTTACACATTGTATTTATGAATAGGGCACTCAATAACTATGCAAAATATCTATTTCTCTCATGGGAATCTGTGCTTTGATATATTCTGATCCTTATTAAATTTAAACAGGATCAAATTTATACAGCTTTGGCAGAGATTTATTAAAATACACTGAGTGGACAGCTTGTGGGAGTGCAGTGTGCTGTAATAACATATGCCTCTTACCAGAGAATAGTAATTATTGAGAATCAAATAAATCTGTAGGAGGTTAAGTATATATGGAAAAGATATCAATTGTAGTTTTCTACAACCAGACAGAACTACTGTCTGAAGATTTGTTGATGTATAGAGAAGTGAGGCACCCTTATAAAACCCTAAATATTTAAAATGTCATTTACCAACAAAGCTAATGTTCATCCAGTCTTCAAAAAATGTTAATGACATTTGCTCAGTAGCATTAAATTCATTATTTAATGCTCTTAGTTTGCATAAGCAGCTATCCACATTTATACCAAAGATTTATTAAATGTAATTGAAAACTGTTTGTTACAAAGTTCTGTAAAATTGTTTTCTTACTCAGAGTCATTGTGTCCTTGGAAAGGAAAATCCAGAATAACAGTTTTAGATTTAAAAAAAAAAAAGAAAATTAATGTTAAAAATATATCATGTCTATATTCATCCAAAGTTCAGCACTGGTCTGCTTAAGCTTAGATTTAAATTATTGTATGTGATAATTTCACTAGCCTAAGAACTGAGAAATTGATAGGTGGGTAAGGAAAAGCAGTAACTTCTGGCATACCCTTGGTTATAGTGAAGCTCCTCTTATTTTGTGATACAATTCTTTGGAATTTCAAAGCTTGAGACGTGAAAATGGTGATTTTTTTTCACTAAAGATGGAAAAAAACCCAACAAACCAGCCATTAGTGGGTAGGTGTGAGGGTAACAATATATATCATATTCCTGTGTTCCCTGCTGGCAAAAGGATTCCTGACTGCAGGATATGGCAGGAGGCTGTGGTGGAATGCCTTGAGGTCTGAGAGCCATGGGGAGGTTGTGCAGCACCCTCAGAACCACAGAACAGACAGGGGGTCCAGAGTCCCTCGTGGTCTGGATCTTCTACGCAAGTTTTTGGAAGGCCACAGAGAGGGTCTTCAGATACCACCAGTGTGCCTTCAGCTACATACGGAGTTGGCTACCTTGTTTTCCATCAGTCTTTCCACTGATTCCTTCAATCTAAAACAGATTTGCTTTTGAAGCAGTAGTTGGAAATTTGTAGGGTTTGTGCTGTAGTAATTTGTAGCAAGCCACTGTCATGTAGCAAGCCACCCCATGCTTTGGGGATGTTTGAGAGTTAGCACTTCCCAGGTAGTTTTGTGTGTCCATGGGTGTGATGCAGCACTACAGCGACCGTCTAACTCTGGGCTTTGCTGGAGATGGATTCATAAAATAGAAGTTCATTTGGGCTGTTCTACTTCCATTTTTCCCTGTGGCATGAAAGGAGTGGAGTAATTCCAGCAGGAAATTTATTTCTCAGGGCTTATTGTGTTAAGACAGTGGCTTTTTAAAAGAAAATGCATTTAGATAGAGATTATATTTGATTTAAAACTACTACCCTCAGAATTTCTCTGCATTTTATTATGAACATCTAGTGAAAGATCTCTGGTTTCTTGTTAAGAAATTTAAAAGATATTAATTTTGGTAGAAGTTTTTGCAAGTCTTTATGCTTGAACAATTGTATCCTTTTTTAAAAAAAAATCACTGATTCACACTGATGTGAATGTGATACAAATCTAGTTCAGTCCTTATTAAATTCATGGCAGTTCTTTTATTAGTCTTTCGTCCTGTTCTTCTTTCCTCCTCTGGTTCCAAACATAGTTCAAGATTTTTCTAAATAAACTAATGAAACCTGATTACTTCAAGCTAGCAAGTGTATTCTCGTAAAGTAACATATGTTCTGTTTCTGTCCTTTATTATACGAGAAGAAACAGTGCGTATTTGTTAAAATAAAAGTCAGGGCGTTTGGGTTCCAATCGCATTTGGGTTATTACGTGGCTCTGTGACCTTGGGCAAGCTGTTTGTCGTGCCTGTCCCTCACTGACTGCTTCAGTGGAGTAGGGATGATAACATATAGAGTAGGGATGATAACATATAGGGACCTCCTGGTAGAGCTCTGCAGCTCCACTCCTGGCTTTTGGAGACCTGCCCAGGCACCACTGCAGGCATTGACTGCCTTCATATCATGACTGTGCATAGTATATGTTGTTATACGCGAGATGTGTATGTATGTGTGATGTGGACCAGAAGGTCTGACTGCCATCCTGTATAATCACAGTTCACAACAATGAGCCATCTTTGGACACTACAGACATTTTTGTTTCCATTTCTGATTATAGTGGAATAAAGGTGTAAAAAGCAGGAGCAAATCCTTTATCTTAAATGCACAGGTGTTTTGACTAAGAGTGTTTATTTCTGGGGGTGTCAGGATTATTTTTTCTTAAAAGTAGGTATACTGCAACAATATACACATGGATTCTAATTTATATGGGGTTAATAAGTAGTGGTTATGCTAAAAAGAGGAATTGTAAAGTCAAATGACTGGAATAACAGTCTACTTAGAGCATTATGCAGATAGCAATTCTGTATGGTGGAGAACTGCCCAATTGTCCTAAAATTTCACGTTTAAGCACGTATGGAGTCAAGTAATTGTGGAACAAAACTGGAAATCAGATGTACTGCAGCTCTAAGAAAATGTTCATCTTGTCTGTTAAATATCTTGTCTGTTAAAAGCTCATGCTTTTCATTTTCCAAGCCAATTAAAGAAAACACAATGTTTTGCAACTCATTCCTGTTATGTTTTCTTTAAACTACGCTGGTTTCCTTTGGTGCAGGCTAGATGAAAGAGCCCTTTGCTTATAAGCAAACATAAGACAGTTTTTAACTGAAGCACAGGAAATTTATTGTTATAAAAGGTAACTTTATTTGTTGACGGAGAGTAGCCATGTTACACTGGTTTGTGCTTAGTTTTATTTAATCTGATATGTAATTAAATATATATATATATATTCCAGGGTCTTTAAGCATTTTAGAAGGATAATAATCTTTTGAGATGATTTCCTCTTGTAATGTCTCAGATCAAACATATTGCAACGAGCTATTAGGCTATGAATTTATTCATTCCTCACAGTAAATCAGGTTGGCGCAGTGACTTATTAAAGATCCTCATCTGTATTGGTATCTTCAGGGTCAAACAATCACATTGCTTTTTACTTTGAATTGTTGCTACTGGCTATAGCTTTACTACAGGCCCGGACAGACAGGAAGATTCTTAATTCTATTCAGGGGTTATTAAGGGTCTTAAAAATGTATTTTTATATATTTCTCTTGCCTGCAATATCTGACTGTTTTGTATAATGCAGCAATAAAATTTGTTTGCAGATGTAAAACAGTTTATGTAATAATTAGGCTGTGGGGTTTGTGCAGACTATGAAGACAGTGTAAGCTTAAGGCAATAGCCCAGCAGTGGTTGAAGGCAGCTAAATAATTGTCAAATGTCAGTGTCTGTGACATTCTAAAAACACTGACTTTCTCTTGAGTGATGTCTATTTCATCTCAAGATTCACAATGATTAATTAATAATGCTGAGATAGGGAAAGTTTTAATTTTAAGATAACATACGAAGTACAAGATACTAATTGCTCCAAAGATAACATGCTAATTAAAAGGTTCATGCACAGTTTTTTAAGGTTAACTGTGCATTGAAATACTTGGAATAGAAACCTAATTATAATCTAGTATTTGAATGCTGTGTTTTTTGCAAAGGTAACATTTGTGCTTTCTGATTTGCTTTTCCTGGGGAAGAATTATTTGTGCAGTGTTCCTTTTGCAGTGAAGGTAGTTCAACAAGTAAACAGGCATTGTAAGCCAAGGATTTAGAGCAGTATAAATAGTTCTGTGTTGAGTATTAGTTCCAAATGCAGTTGCAAAGATTCTCTCCAAACAAATAGAGTCAGTTTTGAAGAGAAACAAAACACAAACCTCTCACATCTTAAAACAAGGACGTCGTTTTTATCTGCTAGATGCTTCGTATTTAGATAGAGGAATGATGCACAGTGTATGCCAGGTAATTGATAAAAGGCTTTAAATATCAGTGCCAACAGTTTATGTGGTGACCTGAAGTCTGTCTCCTGGGCCAACCTCTGTCTTATCCTCTTAGCAAAAAAGGGAAGGAGAAAAATGCAACTCCTGTGGTTGTCCTATGATTTATTCTGTTGCAGTGCAATTTTCCAGCACAGCAGTTTCTACCATTCCTTCCTCTGTCCTCAGCAACCTTTCGGAAGTTTCAGTGTCACCTTCCCCAGCTCACAGGAGTGAAGCGAAAGCTCCTGGCTCTGGAGAGCCCTTGCTTTCATCTGCAGGAAGGCTGCACGTCAGCACTGGCTTCAGGCTCTGTGACATTGGGCTGCCACTTGTGCCACGAGCAGTGTAAATAGATAGTGCATGTAATGCAAGTGTCATGGTTGAAGATGCAAAAATAATTTCATATCAAACATGCATGGCTTTTCATGTACTCTCCATGCAGGGTTATGCAGTGGAAATAGACCTTTATGTTCTTCCTAGATTAAAACCAAACCAGCAACTTCACACCAGAATAAAACTAGAGTAAGTGGGAGTGAAACAGGTTCTGAATTCTTACCTGCATGAAGTAATGGCTCTGGACATTGACTGTGATCTCACATCAGTGTTAATGTTCATTCTTTGTTGGCTCGAAGGGAGCAGCCATTCTAAAGCTCTATAAACCATTTATAACATTCACTAGCTGAAAGTGCAGAGGTAGTATCACTTATATTTTAAATCATCAAGGTGAATAATGGAAAAAAGCCTCTGTGCAAGAGAATTAAGCAAATATTTAAAGAACATAAATCTTCAGTCTTGGCTTTCTCCAGTGCTACCATAGGCAGCAGCAGCAGTTGCTGCTCTATGCAGATATATGCATGGGGAGATACCAAATATTATATGTACAGCTAAAATAGCTTTGTATCCCTAATATTCTGCATTGTACAGTCATGCTTGTACTGAGTTAAAAAAAGAAGTCTTATCTTACTTGAGTCACCCAGATCAGTTAGCAGAATAAAATCCATCAGTAACTTCTTAAGAGTGCCGATTCTGTAGTGCCAAGAACCAATTCACCAAATAATTAGAAGTTTATATCCTAGTGTGTTGGACCGAGATCTAGAGAGAAAGCATCTAAATCCAGAAGTATGGGCTTTAAAATTCTCTGCTTCAGTATTCTTTTTCCCAAAGCCCATAGGAACCTGTAATTTGTCTCAAAAGTCTTTATACCTAGAAGTTCCTGTGTTTCTGCAGGTAGCCAGCAATACCATTTTGCAGAAGGCCCAGTAAAGAGAAGACCCCAGCTGATAAGACCTAGATCAAAGGCAGGGATCAAAGGGCAGTGTTTTGCAGCCCTAAGCCAAGAGAAGGGGACTTCATGTTTTAAATGTGGCACTGATCTACTTAAGGAGCAAACAAATGCCAGGATATCTCCAAAGGACATGGGAACCGCACCTGTAAGCATGTGTCTTTGTGTTGTTGGTTTTGGATGTCTAACAAACCATGCAGAACAGAAGTAGAAGCAAATATAAAGAATTATTTTATAGCCAGCAATTTGCTGTAAATAGGGGCTGTAGGAATATTATCAGTTTTTTTCCCCCTCCTTAAATTGATACCCAACTGGATAACTGGGTAACGTGCAAACCGGTGGTTAAATTTTGGAGCCTGATTTATTCTTATCCTTATAGATTTTAGTGCTTTTGGCTGTGGATCAACAGTCCATCAAGTTTTCCTACTTAGATTTTAGTGATACCTAAACTCTATACCCTTGTGATGTTAGAAATTGTACTGTTTTCAGCAGACGCTCAGGGCCAAGAGTTACAGAGAAGTTAAGTAACTTGATCAAGGTCATGCCAGACCCAGGTGGCCGAATTAGGAATTGTACATATCTTTCCTTAGCTGTAATTCCATCCTTCCTTTCTTAGGGAGTGTTTTTTAGCCAGATGTAGAAACCTATAGGTAACTCCAGTGAGACTGTAGAACATGTATCAGTGGGAAGAAATTAAAAAGCTGCCTTGGACTGTAATCAGTAAAAGTCCCCAGGCTGGTTACAGTTCCCTGGGCTTGGGATATTGCACTGTAGTGTTAGAACTATTTCCTCTGCCCCTTGGCACATGTGGGTTTTGCTGGATTACTCCATTTGTGTCACTGAGGCCTCTCTAACTCTTCAGGGAATCATGTTCAAGAAATAAATAAAAGAATGTGTCTTCCAAGAGCAGTGATACCAAATCAGTCCTAACAGATGTGAGAATACTTCTTGTGCCAGAAAAATTAAAAATGCACAGGAATATGTTCATGTTGGTTATTGCTTAGGGATAGAGACGCTGTCATATATGATTTTAACTTAAATGACACATGGCATTTTTTAAGAAAAAGCTCAAAATGAGCATACATAGGCATAGAGATTCAAATTAGCAAAGTTATGTAGGCTTTCTCATAGGGTGTTTGTACTTTTAGTAAAATGCATTTACTTGGACTGAACACTCTTTAAGTGCTCCTAATTTTTTTTTTCTCATCTGCTTTCCAAAACAGACCTTAGCATCCAATAAGGTGCAAACGAATTTCCTCCAAAAGAAAAGAATAGCTGAACAACCAGCTATTTGCTGAAGCAGTAAAAGACACATTACCCTATGAAAATCAAATCTTCTGCTTATTTTTTTTCTTATGTAGACCTCAAAATACACTAAACCCTTTTAAAAAAGGTAGTGTCTGTCAATGCTCCTGGATGAAGTACGGAAGTGTGTGTTCTGCTTCACATTGCATTGTTATTTCCTTGGCATTCAAAATACTGCTGTTTTCAAAGCAGCTTATTTGTAGTATCTGGATTTTTTAAAATGAAGAACCCATGTTTCATAGTCAGTGACATCTTGGGACTTTTTAAGCTGGAGATATCTGGATAACAAAAGCTTGATATGGTTGGTGCTTCAGATCACCAAATGCCAGAATTCTCCATGACTCATGATTATTTTTTAATAGTGTGGTTCCATGTAAGGACAATGCTCTTCTGTAGATAGACTTACCATCTTCTCTACAAAAATGAGTTTAATGATCTTTGGAACAGAATGCTGAAAGTGCTTATTTGAGTGGAACGGGCTGAATTGTCCTGTCCCATTGAGCAAGTGATGGTTAACACATTTCCCAGTGGTGTAACAAATTTCAGGCTTTGAAAATAGAGCTTTAGGGCAGTTTACTTAACTGTGGTAACAGCAGAAGTTAGGGCAGTAACCTAAAAGCTCAGTCTTTCAGTGTTCCACAGAGGTTATTATTTTGGAGTCATTATCCCAGAGATGATTATTTCCCTGGAGCAGAGGTTCACATTGGAAGATGATGCTTCCAGGAGTTACTGTCTTGGCAAGATGTAAACAGATGTTTCGGTTCAAAGCTGGCGAGTGTGCTGCATGAAAATACCAGCCAAATTCCATGTTAACAGGATATTCAAAGACCTTTCTAGCAGTTTTTGATCAGCTCCCTCTAAAGGGAAGTGCTGTTATGAGTATTACTGAAAAGAGTGTGTCAGTGACACTGTCCTGGAAATGATCATCAGCAACTTCTAGCACAGCATGTCATGTCAGAAGTATTACAGCCAGTGCAGAAGGTGTTAGGTAGAAAAAAAATCTATCTGAGAGCAGTTTAAACAAGCTGTAACAAGAGCTAAGGCAGATTAAGCTACTACGATAAATGGGGAAGAGACGCTCAATGAAATTGTATCCTGAGGACAACATGTGTCAGATGCAAATCTATTACTGCCTCTAAAGGGAAGCAGTGCGGGGGTTTTAATTTTGTTTAGGTGTAGTAAACAGTTGGTATATGTAACTGCTTTGGTGATTCAGGGCTGATCATTGGGGAGGGAAGAAAAAGAGGAACTTGAATTTTTAGGTATCATAGTTGGAACTCAGCTGTGTAGACCACAGGTGGTGTGTACGTGGGATTCATCACTGCTGCTCACAGGGAGTGCAGCAATGCCTGCCTACAGGTAGCTGAAATAGTGGGCAAACAACTGTCAAAATCTGGGCTTGTCTAAGCCATACCTGTGAGTGAGCCTGGTGCAGACCGTCTGAACTCATCTTCCTCATAGCCCAGGTTGTTCCGAGCATACTGACCACAACCTGGAAAGCACTCTTCCCTTTGCAGGAACTGGAAACATGCTAGGTATAGCTCTCATGAAAGTCAATGACTTCCTAGGCATGATGCTATGAAGTGCTTAAATTCCAAATGTGTCCATTGAAGTCTTTCCTTGCAAGCTTGTTTTTATTGATGCACATTTCATAACTGAATGGCTTCAGTATCACAATGCAGTATCACTGTATCTTTTAAAAGAATCAATGTGTAAAAGGCCAATTTTGAAGAAGGGAAGGCTGTAGCTGTGCATACATTATGATTTGAAAGTCCAAGACTACATCATATGTGCAGTTTCTTCTGACAGCAGAAGTTAGTATTCACCAGGTAATTAGCTGGCCTTCTATCTTGAATGGTACTTAGTCTTTTTAATGTTATAGTTACCATTAAATGCTTTCTTAACGAGTATTTCTGATGCCCTGCTAGCATAGCAAGCAGCTCTATAGTTCACTTCAGGTATAAATGACTTTTCTGTGGTTTTTCTCCTTGATCTCAGCTCATGTATTGTAATGATAAAGAGGAAGAGAAAAACCATGACTGCTTAAGTTTTCTACTACTTCATACTGAACAGTGCTTGAAACATTTTACAGAAAGAACAAGAACACTTACTCCTTTATTTGCACTTGATTTTTACTACTGGAAAAACTGTGCTGGGAGGGGATTTCAAGGGCTTTAATTTTAATGTCTTCTTCAACAGCAAGAATTTCTCTCCTTGAATTTTGTGGAATTATTGTAATGACTTAGTCCTCGTATAAAATTTCACATTTTTTCTGTTGTTATAACCTCTGCTAACAAAAATGTCCAATAAAGTGTCACAAATATTTTTAACACATATTCATGCTGTGCTTGAAATACTGCACATCATTTTCTTAACTAAGCCATTAGCTTTGATATATACTGTTACTTTGCAAATCTTCAGCAATTTGTACATGTCAGTTTTCACCACTGCACGATACCTAGGAATAATAAAACCATCTGAGTGTAGTGCTGTCTGTACAGGCAGCTCTCAGTATCTCTTCTGACGCTTGATAACAATCATGCTGCTAGATATGTTTTTCACTGTATAATGCAGAACACAGGTCACCTGTTCTAATCATGGCTTCTCAGAACACAAATCCATTAACCTGTAGTGATAACCCTGCTGCAAAGACTCAACACAAACAATGCTGCACTATGAATGATAGAGTTCATGACTGAACTGCATTTGAAAGAGCATTCTGAATAAACTTAAGAAAGTAGCATAGGAAAAAGTTAATGAAATTTAAGATGAGTTGCCTGCGGTCAAGGCACAACTGCTTCCTGAAGTTTCTTTGGAAAGAAAGACTAATTCAGCTAGGCTATTGCACTGATGTATGCACAGCCTAACTCAATGTGGAATACTTTTACTTCTCTTTTCTGAATATGTTTAGCAAATTCTTTTACAGGTTGCTTCAATGTCACTCAGTCTTGAGGAATTGAAGAGCCACTTCATCACCAAAAGCCAGGGAATAATTCTGGCATGACAGATGATGGTGTTGGTAAAGCTGACATTATCATAACACATCGTCATCACTTTTGACGAAACATTCCCCAGCACACATCAGCTAGCTGGGGTGAAAATCTGCTTCACTTCTTTGTCTCTGCTTCCTGGAATATCTGCTGTTTGCTTGGGGTTTTTTTCCCTTCCAAATCTAACATACAGGGATTCACCCTATACATGTATGGCTTCTTGGAAGCAGATTAATTGATTGCTTTTTTCCCTTAATCAGGCTTTCAGAGACCTAAGGATAGTTTCTCTGATGCACCTGTTTAGACTTTCACGTAACATTTTATCTCTAGCTATAGATGGGATCATCTCTGGAGCTATGTTGGGATCACTCTCACTTTTGTTTTTGTCAACAAGTTCTTTGGAAACTGCCTCAGGCCTCTCTTTTTCATTGTATAGTGTTTTGATTTTTCTAGCTCCCAACCTTGGCAAAGTGATTGTTTTATTCTTGTTAACATCAGGCTTCATTCAGGAACTGATTACAGCAAAATATTGGAAAGTCGTTGCCATCTTGTAAACAGAGACCCCATTTGGAGCATCTCAGACAAGCAACTAGGACAGAACCCACCCCGTTTTTTAACTTCCAAAGAAAAGCTCAGTATGTATCGATGAAGGCATTTGCAGCCAGAGATGATAATGCTGATAATACCAACACATCTTAATACTGGCTCAGGTGAAACCTGGTGCCACCAGAGGCTGTCTTGGGAGTTGTCTGGTGTCTTGGAAAAGCCTGGTGAAAACGTTGCCAGAGATTGTTGTGCAGTTGCTGTAATGCTGATCTGTGAACATGTAGTGATGATTGAAAAGAAGCTCAGATCAGCGTTCCAGCTTACAGACCAGCATTGCTCATGTTGTGCAGGGAAGCACACCACCTTATCAGCAATTGCTTACTTACTACCTGTAATGCCTTCTGTGCTCAAGAAATTAAATGTACCTACCATAAATGCACTTATGTGAGGTCTTTTTTTTAAATTGTACATCTTTTCATGCTTTTTCTTGTCCACAGTTTTGGGAATGGTTTCAGATTTTCGGCATAGTTTTTGATCCTTGCAGAACCCTTTAAAATTATGACAGAGAATAAGATGTTCTGTGTTTTTAGCTTGAGGTCAGATACAGTTTGAATGTTTTTAAAAAGAAAAGTAAAAATTTTAGTGCTGTAAATCCAGCTGAGCATGACTGAAGTCCTTGACCATGAAAGGACTCTATTTGGTTTATATAAAAGTTGTCTCTATTCATTTTTTGGTCATCACAGTGAAACCCATCTTACCTCTGCATTGTGTGTACGTGTATTCTCTTTGATTCTGCAGTCTTTACTTGCATTCAGCAGTGTTTTCCTGGAAGAGTAAGTCCCTGGTGTGCTTAGCAGCTGCATGGAACCACTCATGTAAGACCTGATCAACATGAAAAAGGGTTGAAGAACTTACTGCCTAAAAGAAATCTGTGTGGGTGTATTTTAATTGTTACATTACCGTGACAGTCTACAATATTTATAATTCTAAAGACTTCTTTGAAAAAGGGGAGATAACCGTCTTGTGTGCAATAGAAAAAGAGTCAATGCATCAGATGCTCGTCAGATAAACATTGTAGAACTATCCTAACAAAGGTATTGCAATTGCATGAATGGCTGAGATAGTTTTAATGTCCAAATCTTAATGCCTTTTGGTGCCTTTACCCTTTCTGATTTCCCTAAGTGATTGTAAAGTTATGAAGTCTTTCTAGGAAGTCTCTAAGAATCCTGTTAGGAGCTTTTTATTACACTGGCAAATTCATATTGAATTGGTGTTCATTTTCACTATTACAGAATAATCAAATCAGTGCTGTCATTATTGTACTGTTGAAAAAGAAAATAATGGGGATGTTATGTAACACTGCTAATGTGATGAAGCACTCTTACTACGTTGGGTTGAGGATGCTGTGGCTGCTCGTTCCAACTTCAAACTGGGAGGAAAGAGACCGTGTTCTGTTTGTGGCCAGGGGTTACATGCATCTCTTTGGACTGTGGAATTGTCTTCTGATGGCCAAAAGGGTGATTGCTTTGCTCACTGGTGCTTTCTGCCAGGCTGTGGTGTTGCTTCAGGGCTGTAAGGACACCACTGTTCTACCATCACACATCTGGCCTGCGATCTCCTGTCCTAATCGTGTCGAGCATCTGAAGGTTCTCTGTCCAGAACTTGGATATTCTTCTGTGTTCATCTCAGGTTTTTTCCAAAAAGGGAGTAAAGCTTTTAGGGTACGTTGTTAGAAAGTACAAGCAGCCCCCTAAAGGTTCAAATTTGACAGGGATGTTGGGAGGCAGGTCAAGCGACTGCCTAATGAAGATGAATGGAGAAAATTGCTGGTACAAGAATCACATGGTGGGCGCTTAGCCCAGGTTGCTGAAAGTGTGATGGAATCTCACGGCTTCATTTATCAGTGTCATATTTGGGCTAAAAGTGAGCAGTATTGTTCTCATTTCTTCCAGATGGATAGGTCAACTTTAATATTTATTGCTCTTGTAGAACATTTGTTTGATGTATTTCCATTAGCTAGGCAATAATAGAAAAGCAGTGGAGAGAAACATAAAACAGCTCCCTTCCTCTTCAGCTGAAATATGGCATACTCTAGTGTGTAAATATTTCTAAGACTGTTACGGATTTTTAATTTTTTTTATTTATTTGATGACATGATCATATATATTAAAGAGTTTTATAAAAATAATAGGAAAAACCACATCTAGGGAATGGAAAATATTTGATTTTTTGTGTGTGATTTTTAATCTGAAGTTTTCATGAGCTTATAGTGCCTTTCAAGAGTGGCTTTTGTTTAAGAATGTCAACTTTGTATATGTAGGGAGAGAGAAGACACAAAACCAATGTATTTGAAGGACAGTTAATAAGTCTGGAAGTATTCTAGCAAAATCAACTTAAAATATTGAATTTCTGAAATGGAATATAAAAATGTTTATTTCTGTCATTTCTTTTACTTAATTTCTGTTGTTGCTAATTACTTTCTCTGTGATGGGAAGACCACTTAGTCTGGGTTGGTGTAAAATTTAAAACAAATAAGGGATTTAACCATTACAAAATGGTGGCTTGTAGCAAGTAGTGGTACCCCCTGGTTACTGTTTATTAAGTGAAGTTTTTGCCCTTTAAAAGAATCAGGTTCAAGGCGTTTGACATATATTATTTTATACTGTGCAAGGAAACTTAGCTGTTTGTGAAGCAGGTGTTGTGTTAAGTGCAGTGCAAACATCCTAGCCATATGTTTCTATAATTTAAATTAATTTGGTACAGTCATACTGTTAATCTTTAGTGACTTGTTGATTGGCATTTTGCAGACATATTTCTGGAAGGCACCCAATACCATTTTCTGTAGCCTTTCTGGCAGTAGCAGAGAGTAACATTTCCACAAATTGGAATCTTGTACAGCTCTGGGAAGGGAGCCAAGATTTAAATTAGACAATAACCTCTGCTCTGTATATAGCTTCTATTCTTCAGCTGTAGGGAAAGTGATTTGTTTAATACAGTCAGCTCTGTAGCATATAATAGACTGATATATGAGTCACTCCTTGGCAATGTGTGTTTCTTAAATTTATATAGATTGAACAACTAGTTGATAATGTACTTAGTTACAGTTGTGCAAACAATAACTATTAGCAGAGCTGAACAGACCTAGAAAAAATTGCATTTGGTTGGTGTTTGCTGAGGATTCTGCAGAACTGCTGGATTTTAGAACAAGCCTTCTCTCCACGTGCAGAGGATACAATTTCATATTCGTGGGTATTTTTTGAGCTTTGAAGAATCAATAAGAAAGCTAATAATAAATATTTTATAACAAAGTTTAATGGCTTTTATGTTTTGTATTGGATGTGTGTACACAATGTTCCTTAAAAATTAAACTTAGCATCAGACTGTGTTGTAGCTACATAATTAGGTTGCAGCTCTTTTTGTTTTGCCCTTGTATATTTTTTTCTCTCTTCATGTTAAAATATGTTGCTGTCAATTGATACCTGTGAATGCAAAGGATTCTTTTCTTTCCAAACAGCAGAATCCTTTCTTAAAAGGAGAGCTCTTTACACCATTCAGTTCATGTTTATTTAAAAGCTTAAAATCTTTAGAGCAAATCTCACTTTTTGTCCAACAGAAAATTGATTTTGCTAACAAAAATGGTGTGGGCCTGAAAGAGAATATTCAGAAATATGCAAATAAGCAGAGATAGAAATCTGTTTGAGCAGCTGAACAAAGCAATCAAATTTTTCTCATTGAAAGTTTATTTAGCTTCGCTGTGAACATTTTTGAACAAAATTATAAACTACTGCTAGTGAAATACTTCTTTTTATAGGGAAAAGGGGCATTCTTTTTAAGCTGAACTATTTTTAATACTCTACATTTTTCTGCCAGGTCTTATATTTACAAAATAAAGCACATTGTAAATATTGAACAATACACAGATATATCTCCTAACAGTTTATAGTACACTGCATATTCTGGGTGGCTTCCAAGCAGTAGTTAGTATAAATGATATGCCAATCAAAATTATTTTCGCAACTATAACCTGTTATAATGCAGTCTCGTATCTGAAGCATCAACTTGATACAAGCCAGATCTCTTTTCTTAAGCTTTAACTCTTACATGTGTAATTTCCCCTGTCCTGAACTAATCCTGCTTCTGTTCTCTAAGCTTGGTAGTGCACGACAGCAAAACATAATTTATCTAGAGGTTATATAAATCCCAATAATCACTGTTTCCATTAAGTCATGTGCACTTTCTTTCCTTAGTCAGGGGTGAATTGTGTACAGAATCTATGATGTACTTCCATGAGTAAATAAGTTTTGTGCATGTCCAGCATGTCTCTCCCAGGCTCCCTTTCTAATGATTCAGCTTCTGTGTAAAAGCTGTCTGTTTTGAAAAAGTCCTCTGTAGGCAGTGAATGAATACTGAAAATGTGACCATTTCTATGGGTAAAGAAATGTGTGGTTTCACAGAATGCCAGGTTTGTCACTGGTGCTACCTTGAGGAGTTCCTTCATCTACTCTTCATCCCTGCCCCAGGTGAAAGAGAAACTAATTGCATTTACTTCCCCGAATTCCATGTTTCATTTCTTTGCAGTGGGACCTCAGAAAGAGGGGGATCAGCATCAGCCAAGGGATACTGAATTACAGAGCAAATATTTAAATTAGCAAGTGGGTGGAGGTCTGAAGTGCGTTCCATCCTGAGGTCTCCTCTGGCACTTGAGGTCACTTAGCATCATGTCTGCAGGTGGCAGTGCTGACATAATGACTTCGAGTCCCTGGAATCGCCTTTAGTTTGGTCCCACTGCTGCTGATACAACCATTTCATGGTTACATGGCATATAACCTTTTTTATGGAAGCAGGAGTTGCTGTAAATCTGCTTTGTTGTTGATCATTCCAACTGTGGCTGACTCAGTTTAGATGAGCCAGTAACTTCTGGTGTGAGGGGAGTGTCTGGAATTGCCACTTCAAGATTCTGATAATAAAGAAATCCATTGATGGGACTGAGGTGCTGTGATATTCACAAGCTGAACACCCTTCCATATCTTTGAAGCAAAGAGAGGCTACTGAGCCTTAGTATGGGTTGTGCTTCCGAGGGGATGAAGAGACTGGAAAGGGGCCTGACTTTCCCCAAATTTCTTTATGAAGGAAAACACAGGAGGAGTGAACACCATAGAAAGAGAATTTACAACTGAGAATGGTGAAAGGTTTATACTCACCCCTTATCCCCTTTTCACATGTGCATGGTGTAAGTATAACAACATGGCAGAAGATCTCTTCTTACCTCAGAAGATGATATATTTATATGTTGACATGAAAATTGATAACCCTTTAATTGTTTTTATAGTAGCTACTTTGGCTGCAGCTGATATTCCATTTCCTGGAATATGGCATGCAACCACCAGCACTGTCTGAATCAAACAGCACAGCCTGATTTATGGTGGCAAATAACCCTGCACTGTTTTTCTCCCTGGTAAGTACCCCAGCAGGTTTCTGGTTTTCTGAGGTGATGCTTACACAAATTAGTGTCTGAACTTTGATTTTATGAGGCACAGAAGGATTTGGGGGTTTTGGTGTATATGCAGAAGTGGAGGGGTTCCTTACAGACGTTGTTTTGTGTGCAGTGGGATGAAGGTCCCATGTGGAAATGTGTCATCACAGCACATTACCCAGAATGTCCCATGGATGTATGTGAGCTGTATGACAACTGTTCCATGTTGGTGGCTGTCTTGTGCTCCCCTGCATGGTTTTGGATCATTCGCCTTGCTCACTAGAAGTGGACATGGGATTTGTACTTCTGTGGTATCGAAGTTGTGTCATAAAACTTGGCTAAAGTTATTATGTGATCTGAAATATAATATAGTGATGAAACAGCTTTAGCCCTGGGTGTTTGGGAAACAAAATCCCAAATATATAGGATTTTGTGAGAGTGCACTGACTCCAGGTCTTGCTTCTACTGCCCAAAGATTTCTGATGTCTGGGAAATTTTCCATTCTAAAAGTGGGATGGAACGTTAAGGCTCAAGATGTTAAAATGAGAGAACTCCCTGTAGTTTGCAGCTAGTTGTAGCAGGCAGCTGCCTGCCAGAAGCAAGATTATGGTACAAAGTATTATTTGGTTCTATCAGAGTCGTTTCTGTATCAAAAGTAGTGTCTCAGAGCTGCCCAAAGAAATGTTTCCGTAGAGCTCAGATCACTATCATGCCACCAGCTGATAAGGAAAACTCCCATTTGACCTTCAGTTATGAACCTGGTTTGTAATTAACAGGTATTCCTAGGGATGTCTTGCAGAGTTTCTAAACATTCAGACAAAGAAAGTTCATTAAGAGATTACAGCTTTTATACATCTCCTGATGATTGTGATAATTCATACATCTACTTTGAAGTCATACTAAAGCTACATCTGATTATTTTAAATTCAACTAAGAAGTATTCAACTTCTTGCACATCTTTGGTATGAATAGCATGAGACAGAATTATCTCAGTCCACTAAAGTAGGGGAATATATTCAGAGTGTGAGTTGTGAGCTGTGGAACAGCTTGGCAGCAGAAATGCCACGAGGATCTGCTGTCTCTCATACTTCAGGAAAAGAAACTTGAGAATTTGCATGTACCTAAGCTCGTGCTTGCTTACATCAAGACATGATGAGTAGTACTTCACTGTTCAAGTGAGCTTTTATTGCCATTTATAGTCTTATATTAAAAAACATTGTTTTTTCCATGCCATCTAAAAAAAATGAGAAAAAATTACTGGTGTGCTTTTTAATATGCACTTAACTCTAATTAGTCATTAGTGTTTTGAAACATCAATGTTGATGATCACCTGAAGACTTGAGAGGCTTGGATTTATGATGGTGCCAGGCATTTCCAGCCCTGCATGTGTGAGATACTTAATGTAGGATCTCCATATTTTTGCATTAGGATTTTCCTAATATGAAGGTTTGAGTGAAACTTTATTCATTGCACTCCTTGTAAATGGAATTTGCTGTGTACCCTTTGTGTGTCCTCAACTCAGCAGAACCTCAGGGGCTGCAATCAATATCAGAAGTAATTTCTGTGCCCACTTACAAGAAGAAATACAGTGACCCAATTAAGTGAAGAAAATACTAGACTGTAGTAGTGGATAAAAATGCAATTAAAGTAGGTTATTCACCTACAAAATAAAGTTTCTGCTGCCCAAAATGTTGCCTTTAGGTTGGAATAAAACGGTGGGAAGCTAAAGATAGATAAATTAAGCCTGATTAGTCTCTGTGGCATAAGTTAGGAATACAAGCTAGCATGAGGGATTATTCTACTCTTAAATTTAATTCTCCTGTACTGTTATTGCAGAGCATTGCATCCAATTCCATCTTGCATGTTTAAATAAAGTCAGTTGTTACTGAAGACTCTCCAGAGGCCTCCCTGCTGTGGGACTTGTAATCCAGCCCCAACTAAAAATAGCAGAGAAATCCTCTAGGTTTCACGTTGATGGGAGATAAAGAAAGAGGAGGAGGTGATGTGTTATGTGGTTGTTGAGAATGCATCTGTGAGCTATATTGTATCGACACACGTAACTGGAAAATGGCATCACCTGAGGAACATTCCAGATCTTGTGCCCGTCAGTCCTTCTCTTGTCCAGGCCCTGTTCCGCCAGGGTTGGGATATGCAGTCCTGGCTCCTCAGCTGCGCTTCCCTGCGCTCCCCACAGTGAAGGGCATTGCTTGCTGCACGCTCTGGGTTAGAGCTTTGCCCAAGGGAAACCATCACTGACGAGTGCTGGGGTTGGGCATTTCGGGGTGGCTTTTCTCATTTTCTTGTTCGAGAATGTGTGTAATAAGGGCAGTGATATCCCACAGGCTGTCTTTGCAATAGATGGCTTGCTTTGTACTGCATTGCATATAATGAGGTGGAGTTAATGGAGACTTCAAAAAATGTTATTTATCTATTTGATTATGATTAGTGCTTCTGAAGTGCAAAGTATTTAATTTCATAAAAAATTGCAGGAACCCATGGTATCAACATGACTGAGAGTTGAGAAATTTAAGATTTTATGCATGTACTGATTTTAGCCTGAAAGTATCCTGACTGATCCTCCATTATGATTATTATAAAATGTCTACATCTGCTTCACCCTTTCTCTATCAATTTTATATTTAAAACTTGATATAATTTGCTAGTGTAGTAAAGCTGAATCACAGTCTAGAATGGAATTTACAATTTTCGCTGAAGTGAGTGAAATTTGATACAAGATTGTAAGAAAAGCTACTTACAGCCCAATTGCAGTATAATCACATCACTTTAAATTCATGTGCGAAAATGTTACAGTAATTTTGAATATAGTGATATAAAACTATTTCTTGGGATTCTAAGTATCAAATGCTGTCATTATGTTAAGAAATGCTTAGATTCAATACTTAGACAGTTTATATAAAATAAATGGGGGGGAGACATGATTAACACTTCGATTGTATGACTTTAATGCCTCAATAGAAGTCTTCATATTGCAAGACCAGTTCTGTATTTATGAATTCCACCCCCTCCCACCTCCCCCCAAAAAGGAAACAAAACCCAAAGAACCCTATAAAAATATCCCTTGCAGCAGTTAAACCTTCAGGGCTAAGGGGATACTCAGAGGTGTAGAAGGGAGTTGAAGAAGGGCTGTTAATGCTGACCCTGGTGTGTTGGGCATGAGTGGACGTGGTGCCCACAATCAGGTCCACAGGTTTGGTTTGGGTCTTTCCTGCAGATTGTTTTGCAGTACCACAGGTGCATTTTGAGGCCATTCTGAGAGGCTGTTGCTAGTTAGAAATGAAATCTTATGTATAATTTCAGCTGTTTAGTGGTATGTAACTCATAAAATACATACATGAGATGGGTGAGGTGAAACTGCATGTTTGAGAAGACCTTTGGATGTGGAATCCAAATTGCTACAAAGTTGTAGAAAAAAACATATAAGCAAGAGACTCAGCTATATAAGTAAGTTCTTCTTGTATGTTAGCAGTATTTTCCTTCTGTGAAAATTGTGCCTAGTCTGGTTTATTGTAGCAACAAGTATGTGCTCGTGAGAGTGATTGTGAAAATAATTTCATAATTCATCACAGCAAACACCTCTAGGTTAGAAAGCAAAGAAACAAAACTTGTTCTTTAAATATTTATATATTTTAAAACAAATACTTTTACTACAGTGGCCTCTTCTCGGCTTTGTTACTGAATATCTTAATATTCAGTCTTTTCCCATATTTTGCAGCAACAGGGTGTGACAACAGGGAATGTACTTCAGAACTCTGTGAAGTAACGTCTGTAGACCTTGTAGAGTCTTTCTCATGTGAAACTCGGTGGGTTGGCCTCAGTTTGACATTCCTATTAGCCTTGTACAGAGGACAAGCAGTCTTAGCATATGCAGGAGGATGCAGAGATCACATGCAGAATGCATGTTTGGGTGTCCATTTTCCTACCTTTGAAGGCACACCTCCACGAACTGTGAACAGACATTCTGGTCTACAAAGAGTCCAAATGGTAAACTGAAACTCTTTGAACATGTGACAGGAGAATTGTTGGTATGTTTGTCTTGGAGAGCACTTTCAAGATTCACACTAATTTTACCCCACCTTAATCTTGTATGAATATTAGGATCAGGACTTCCCTTTGGACCACCTTTTAATATTTATGCATTTAAATATGGAATAAAATCTGGCATATATTGAATTGCCTTGACTGTCAGTCAACATAATAATTATACTGTGCATATTCATACAAAGTTATTTCTTGCATATAAAAACATTTCTAGAATGTGTCCTTCTTAAGAGATCTGAAAATGTCTAACATGAGACCATGAAATATTCCTTTCATTACTGTTCCTAAGACTTTCCAAAATACTTTGCAATCATACTTTGCAAAATATCATTCAGTTACAGCTTTTGGCTGTGGAATTCACTGAAGGAGTTCATATTAAAGAGTTTGGCTGGAATCACAGAGATTAAGTCAGAGCTTTTTATTGTTATTGTCGAAGTTTTTATTTGCTGGCTGAAAGCTTTTAAAGTAACTTCAAATGTTTCCATTCTAATTGCTTTCCTAAAACTTTTAAATCTGTACTATCTGCAAACAGTGTGTCTGATGGATATTAGAGGCTATATGAATAAAATATGCCTATTTTTCTTTAGGATCTTGCTCAAGTATTTTATCCCACTGAGATGTTTTTTGGCTCTAAGCAAAGAGTTAGAGAATGTGTGTGTACATATATATATATATATATATATATATATATACATGCATAGCCACACTTACATAAGGATACATACAGCAATTAGTGTGGCAGATGTTTGAGACTCAAAAATCGGAATCTAAATGGTCCCCTGAATTAAAGGCTTTAAGATTTTAAATATCAAAAGGCTGTCACATGTATGATTGTACAGATACTTATGTACAGATTCAATAATTAATGAACCGCTAATGAGATTATTCATTTGCCTAAAATGCAGCATTGAGGATGTGACTGCAAATCTGGGTGCTTTATATTTTAACGTTCTGTGCTCCTGTCTGTTGGCTCGTTGCTCATCAGTGAAATGGTTGTAAGTAAATTCAGCTTTCTGCCATGAAATCCCCTGTAGGAACACTCTGTGTTTTCAGCAGGGCCTGTGTTTGCTCCAGGCTTTTGCAGGATCCTGATACGGTGTGATAGAGAATCCTGATGGGGAAGAAACAGAAGTAACTGTGGCGTAGTAAGTTCTGGTGGCCGAAGTTGCCAAGGCTAACACATCCAGGGGAGCTTTTTACAGGTCTGTGGAGATCTGTCCGAGAAAATGTGCAGAATTTAGCAGGAAATTAACCCACTTCCAGAAGATAGGAACTACTGAAAAGAGAAAACACTGTAATGTGACTCAGAAAGCTGATGGCTATTGTACTATTCTATAATAACCACTAGTCATAAATTTGTTCTAAGTATATGAATGGAAAGGGTGGAGTATAAACTTGGTACATACATACATGTTACGTATTGGTCCAGTCCTTCATGCCGTTCTTCCAAAATGTTACCTTTGGCTGCCAGAAGCATTGTCTCTGTGCACACATCCCTACCCTGGTGCACACACAGGGAGCAGTTTGCTCCTACATGTGACTGGGATACATTATGTGCTTGCTGCCATGTGGTCTGAGGCTGACCCACATGGGCACACAGCCTTTAGCCTGCATCTGGCCTGACTCTGCAGCTCCTTTACGCTCACTGACTCAGTCCATAACCTCCTAGAGCTGCCTGTTGGCCGTGGTGAAGAATACTGCTTGTGTTGGGCAGCACACCCTGTGTCTCCCAAAGCATTCACATCCTGCCAGAGCAGTGCCAGAACTTCTGTGGGTAATGGTGTGCTGTCAAAATCGAGGCTACCATTTTGCATTCATTCTGAGGTAAAATTCCCTCTTCATTTATAGCATCTAAAAAAATGCTGTGTTCACTTACAATGATATAAATCCCTAACAACTTTCGTGGTGTTGCATCTCTGTACCAACTACTAAAATCTGCCTCATTGTTTCTAGTAGCAAAATGAAAATAGAAAACTTGTATTTTGTGAGATAATATAGATACCACCTACTGCTTCTGAAGTATTGAAACTGCCATGAAGGACTTGCTCTTCCAGAAGAGAACGCTCCACTCCTGCTATGAGCACATCATACTTAGAGGAAAGCCTCTACACAGATTAGCTGGATATCCAGCTAGAACAGGAATGATTAGAGAGTTTTTGTCTGGGGCTTTTTATGTTCACTGAGAATATAAATTGTGTTTCCTGATGAGAAAACCCCCAGTATTTAATTTAATACATCTAGTGAGGACACTGCTGTTCATAGATGGTGATAGTTAATACTATTTGAAAAAAAGGAAAAAAGTCCCCTGTCCCAGCCCTCCTCCCACTCCATCTACTTCTGTTGCCAGAATAATTTTAGTGTATATTGGTTTGTTTGGAATAATCAGGCTGAAGTAGCATTAGTCCAGCTTCTCATCTTTTAATTACAGACAGTTTATTGTCTATGCTGTCCCACTTTCTGCATGGTTCCCCACCAGCCAGCTAGACTTAGCAATCTCCATTAATTTAATTTGGCATTTCATTCAATCAGACAGGCTGTGAACATGATGATTTTTTTTTTTTTTAAATAACACAATGCTCATTCTTAATTGATGTCCTTATCAGACATTGTATTTGCCAGAGCTGTAATTATTGGTCAGGCAGCAAAATCAAATCTGCCCAAATGCAGTGAAGATGTTCTCCGGTGAAATTATTGAGATATAGTACTTAGACCTGCAAAGTAATTTAGTTGTGGTCTGTAATTACATCTTTTGGGATTGTTATCTTTCTTTTTACTCATAAGGATAGTGTAACCTCAGAGGAATTAATTTACCAAATATGAAGATAAAACTGAGATCCTTGCCATAATATATATTTCTGCAAGTATATAAAAACCATGGGTGTACTCACACCATAAAAGAATGATTTTATTAATGGTCATACTTTAAAAAATACGACTTCTAATTTTACTGCAGAAATATGGGAAGTGTGATCGGATGCGGGTGCCATTTTCCATAAGCAGTAAATTGGCATCAGAAATGACAGAATTTGGATGTGTAACTGCCTAAACCAACAAGTTTTAGACAACTAAAAACAAGAGGATATATAGTGCTGTGACAGATTAGAGCTTCTTGTGCAGGCAGCGAGAATTTTGACTGGAAATACTATCCCAAGAAACTTTAAATAAGTATTTTGACTAATAATTAAGAAAGGACTGTTAGTGTTGTGATAATTAAGTCTGAAGTCTGTCTTTTAATAAGGGTTGGAATAAGGTTTTCTTTAATTAAAAAAATGTGGGGGGACTGGATTCTGTAATAACTTAATTTTTTTATGTATTTTCAGATATATGATATGTAGTCTTTGGGTACAGAACTGCAGTCATTCCTTTTAAGCAAAATTTAAATTGATGGATTAGTTATGAGGAGATGATGAAATGTGTTTGATTCCTGGTCTGGATATATTTTGTTTGAGTTTCTCATTTGGGACGTTTATTCACATTCTGTGGTTTTGCTGGTATTCTGTGCTGGAGCAATGACCCTTCCAATGGGTTCTCCTTCCCTGGGGTTGCACTATGAAACAGCAGTTGTTATAAAAGGATTGTTTAGAATAACTAAGGAATTTGCCTGCTGAATTAGATTTTCTTTTTGAGCATAAAAATACTGTGTCTGATACATTCATTTTTGCTCCATTGAGATGGTCAGATAAAAGTCTGGGCTTCTTTATGTCTGGTTTTAGGTTACTTATGTATTTCTGTATTTGACCTCTTGAGGAAATGAATATTTGTGTGCAAGTTCTAATGTTTTTCAGATTAGAGTTGCACTACAATTGAGGGGATTTAAAAACAAATATAGAAATATAGAAAATACGTGTGATTAAATGTTGTAAGTAAAATAATTTCTCCATTAAAATCAGTAGTAAAATTCCCATTTAATTTTTATAGGTTTAGAATGTTATTCTGTGTGTCCATAACACCTTCAAAATTCGTTATTTGTTTTACTTTTCAAGATTTTTTTTTACTATTATGTTTTTTGGTGTAAGGTTCTCTTTTGATTGTTTTATTTCTTGCTGTGACGACTCAATCACAGATGCCAAAGAAGAGTCCTGAGAATGTCCGCAATTTAACATTTGAGATTTTCTGAAGGTTTTTTTAGTGGGAATTCAGACTCAGTGGACGTTTAATCACTGATTCTTATCCCAGACTGCCAAGGTTTTCTGTGACGTTCATCTTATCAGACTTCTGCCTTAAAACAACTGCTCATTAGTCTCAGTTTTCATAACCAACCAATTTTTAAGCTCTGGTGAGTACAAAGGGTAGCTGGAAAACCCAAGTAGTATTGTGCTGCATGGATTCCAAGTGGCTTATCCCTTGATTTACAAACAGATATCCTAACATCTGGTCCAGGGGTCTGGTCTATGAAAACATGCAGTTTGTAGTGGGTTTTATATCCCCAGTGCTGGGTAGGAGCTGATTTGGTCTTCATTAGGGCTTGTGCTGGGGAAACAATAGAGGGCATGAATTTTTCCTGGATATTGGGCTAAGAGAACAGTTCCAACCAGCTATTCTAGAAAGAATCAGTTTTCTGGAAATGCTTTATATAAGCTGTTGGAAAGCATCATTGGGTCTCTCTCACTACAGTCCTCACCTTTGTTCATATGGATTTCGGCAAGGCCAAGATCCAAGTGCCCTTGCATCATACAGGAGTAGAGGACTGAACTGTCACAGTTCCAGTGCAGAGTCGCACAAAGACTGGAAGCTGTGAGTCCCAGCACGTTCAGAAGAGGTTCTGTCTGTTTGCAAGTGCTTTCCTGAGCTGGGCATAGGCGTGTGGTGTCAGTGGTGTGTGGTGGCAGTCATTGGAGGGACTTGGTGTATTCATCAGCACTGACGGTGGGGTTTGAATGCCTGAAATCCAACGAGACAAACCACTTTGTAATGCAATGGGCTGTGTTGCCAAAGCAGGCTGAAAACATTTTATTAGTTCATAGTTACAGAGCAAGGGTGCTCTGAGATCTTTAGATGAAAAAGTTTATATACAAAATCTTGCTAATTACTCTGGCTAAGTAATTAACAGAGCATCCCAACACCAGCACAAAAGAAAAAGAGCTGGATTAAGTGCTGCATCTTAGTTTTCTTCTATGCCAGGGAAACCCAAGAGCTGGGAGCCTTCAGGAGTCCACCTGGGCAGGCCAAATTACTGTCTCCCCTTTAAATGGAGTCCCTACTGTCAACTATAGCAATGCTCTGAGGTGTTTTTGAGGGGTCTGAGCAAGGGATCCTTTTGAAAATAAATGGACAGAATTGTTGACTGCAACAAGAGTCATTTCACAAAAAAATATTTTACTGAAATAGACAAGAACCCCTTGTTCTATTTAGAATGATTTATAACTGTTCCCAGCTGATCACAAAGTGTTTCTAAATTAAAAGTCATTAATTATAGCCTTATATAGATACAAAGATATGCAAGAAGTGCTTTGTAATTCCAGCTCTGCACTTCAGGTGAGAGCTTTTTAAATTACTTGGACCATTGGAGCCACCTGCTTGACTAAATGCTGAGGGCCCTGTGTTTCAGTACTCATCAGTGCATTGCAGTGTTAACATTGTTACTGATTTTTCTCATTTCTCCAGGGCAAATACTAATTAATGGATACAATTCACAGCTGATTAGCTGTAGTTTCTTCAGTAATTACATTCGCAGACTAACTGTTCAGAAGAGGATTTCTAACCCAGTTCTTATTTCACTCTAAGCTTAATTTGTTTTTTGAATTGTTTAGGTCCTTAAGATAATAACCATTTTATTTTCTTTTGTTGTTATAGGTACCATTAGATAATAAGGAAGTTTAATCTTAGAAATACTCACTGATAATTATTGTGTGCCTTCAATGGATTTCCAATTCAGAGATGAAAAATAAATCTAAAGAATATTAGTTGTGATCCATACTAACAAAAGCTGAAATATTCCAGTTTCTGACATCAGTGGCTGAGTCATCCACAATAGGGTCTTAAATATTGTAGCCCAAGAACAGAATGACTTGAAGGATATGTACCTGTAACTTTTAGCTTTGACATTCCTTGTTATATTATTTGCTTCTACAGTCTTAATAAAATGGAAAATTAAGTTGTCACTCTCCCCTTTGTTCTATTTAATAAAACAAAAAGGAAGAAAACCACTTGGCAATCAGAACAGCAGTAGCTGTGATGTGAGCAGTAAATTTAGATCAAAACAATATAAAATTTTACTTTTCAAGGTAAAAATTAGCTATGTTTCTGTTTTGAGACACTGGAGCCCCAAGGAGCCCCTCTATTTAAATAGGATAGGGTTTGTTCCCACTTACCTATCCAGTGTCGGAGTTGTACTTGCCTAGTGTACTTTTGCCCTTTGCTATCCTTGGAAAACTTGACTTTTTGTTTGTTTGTTTGTTACTGTAGAAAGAACAGCTCTATTTGAGCCATTTGAGTTTTTCATGTAAATCCTTCTGACAGGAAAAATTCTCTCCTGTTGATCGCACTGTTGAGCTGAAGTGCTGTGTCTTTGTGCAACAAATCCACCCCCCCCCCCATATGTGCCAAAACAGTCATTTGAATGTGCAGTTTTACTTGAATTTTTAAATCTCCAAACATGGGTGACATCTGGGCCTTTAAAAATGGATGACATTACTTGAGTATCTGCATAGCTGGGGATAACAGAGTTTTAATAGCTACGAGGCAGCCTACATATTGTGTTAAGGCCTCTGTTGCTGGGCATGTGTTGTAGGTTGGAAGATTCAGCCTAAGTTCACAAACGGAATTTGTTACTTCAGAACGAGGGATCTCATCCTGTATTCCTTCCCCCTCATGACTGTTGATGTCCTGTGTTGTCAGGCTGACAAGTCAGCAGGTACTTTGCTGATAATGTCTCTGTTCTGTACTCAATCTATAGAAGCAAAAGTACTTCAACAAATGTTCATACTTAAGAATTTGGAGGAAATGACTCCATGGCACCTGATAAAATCACTGGCATGTGAGCAGAGTTGTATCTTGTTGAGAGCAAGTGCCCACTCCACCCTGGGCAGGTCTCGAGGTCTCAGTGTCAGACAATTTCTCCAGTCTGCAAAATCTTCTGGTTTTAATGTTCACTCGGGGCATGGGAGCTCAACTGGAATGAGGGATAAACAAAGGGGGGTTGTTTGGCTTTTTAATTTTGTGGAAAGAAATGGGATTTTAGGAGCAAGGTTGCAGATTCCCATTCTCCCCCTTATTGGCCTAAAGCTCTTTAAAACCAGGTCTGTTTGGAATAGTAATATGCCAGCTACTTCTGGCTTCAGCAATCCTCCAGGTCAGGATCATACATAGCAGAATTATCAATGTGCATCAGGAAAGGTGTAGTAGAGGAGAAGGGGCTTTCCTGGAGAACAGTTCTCTTTCTAATGGACTCATAATTTCCAAAGTCACCTCCAGATCTGTGGGGTGGCTTTGCTGCATGGACAAAAAGAGAGATGTGAATGTCTTCCATGTACAGACTGCGGGATGCAGAGTATAAAATAACAATAGTAAAAATAATAAAGCTGCATCCAGTGTAGTTCTGACTTCAAAGAACATCTGCAAAATTACATCTTATCTGTTTGCTGATTTGTTTTTGTTGTGGGGGTTTTTCCCAACTCTTTCTATGCCAGTAATGGGGTAAAGAAAAGTTTATCGTGGCATACATTAAATCCAAATATTTATTTTTCTTTCAGTTTGGAAACAATAACAACTACATGAACATGGCTGAGGCAAATAATGCATTTCTTGCTGCAAATGAGGTAGATGTTTTTATTTTTTATCTATGCTCATATTCTGCTGTTTGCTGTGATAATTTAACAGACTTTGAATGGATGAAGAGTGAAGTGCCGAATTTCTGTGTGTTTTATGGAGCACAAAATAAAGACTTTAATGAGAAAGAAAATAACCTGACAGCTCTCCATTACTAGTCAATTTAGCTGTCCATAAGGCTGTTACTTACATAGCATGTCAATAGAAACAAATCTGCTTTATGTATGGAAAAAAATTATGAACAGAAGGAAACAAATAAAAAGCACAGTAGGTGTACACTTTGAAAGCAAGCTTAGAAATAGTCATTACTAGCTAATGTTCTAATTTTTATTATAGATACAAATGTTTTAATTTGGATTCTTAATATTCATACAAGTTAGAAAACCAAAGCCCCCTTTGTTGCCTGAAGTGTACGTGCTACACGAAGGAAAGTTGTGAGCAGGATCCAGACCAAGCTGGAGGCTGGGCTGGGGGAGGCTGGCTGGGTTGTGCAGGTGATGTGTTTGGTCCCTGCCTCCGAGGATGGGAGCAGGAGAAGGTACTGCAGCCACAGGCTCCAGGGATTTGTTGTGATGGGGCCACCTTACAGCCACTTCATAGACCATCCACACTGTGACACTGACCCAGCTCCACACCAGACCAGCTTCTGCTTGTCACCAAAACCCAGCAGCTCTGACTGCAAAGGAAGGGATGGGAAGGGCAGGATGCACTGTGTAGTACATGCACACCAAAATGGAGAACAGGAGCTATTCATAGGGTGTATGCCATAAATGATCTCCCCAAGACGAGGAAAGGTTAGAAAACTGGGCAGCCCTGATTTTACATGTGGTAAATGGGGATTCAGTCGCAGGTATTCCTGTGTACTTCTAAAACAGTGATCTCGGAGAAAATAAGCAGAAAGGTGTAACAATAAATGTGAAGGTTAGAATTAAGAGTAGGATTTTATGAATCATTTATACAATGGTCACCATCTCTTTTTACACAGCAAGACTGCTTAGATAAGGGAATATTGTTTGGCACTAGCTCCAGTGTTATTTGTGATAATGAACACAAACCCCATCTGTAATGACAACATGATGTTTCTTTCTGTAGAATTTCTTTCCTACATTTGAATCAAACATTGATGAAAGCTCTGCTGCCAGCAGCTGTTCAGAGACAATTTAATTCCAGCTGTGATAATTCACCGTGTCAGACATTGGCTGTTATATGTTGATACAACAGTTCTCCAGATTTGCATTTTTATCAAAAGGAACAAATGTTTTGAACATTTCAGTACAGATGGCATTTAACCATGCACACAGTTTTGATTTTTTTTTTAATATGTTAAGATATAAATATTTGAAAAGTTAATAACTTTAAAAAATGTGATTGGTAAGATAAACCTCACAAATATTATACCATCTCTTGGTCATAACAGCACCTTTCTGCAGTCCCAAATTGCATACTATTCAGGCTCTTTTTACAGACTGAATAGCTCAGTGATTTGGATTTAAGACGACTTCACTAAGAGGCTTGCTTTCTTCTTAGAGTACCTCTATTCTATCCTCACTCTTAGGTCCATAATACATTTTATAAAATATATATATATATATATTTGGACAAGTTATATAGTTAGAATTAAATTCACATTTAAAAATGTTAAGCTGTTCATCAATTTACTTTCCCATTTGTAGTAGTCTATAAGTATTAAGATGAATGCTGCTTTTCTAAGTAAAATGTTGTATTATTATCTAGCTGTGTTCTATATTTATACAGCTGTCTTAGAGTTATTGTGTTAGATTGGGGAAAAGAGCCCATTCTTATAATTACTAATATCTCACAAATATGTCTAAGGAGAGGTTCAAATGTACTGCAATAATACTGATTTCACTGAACTCTTTTGCTTGAACAAGGAATAAAAATATGATTAAGTGTTACTGTTCGCATTAAAGCGTCAGCCTAACTTTGCAATTACCACATTATGATGTATTTAATTATAGTGGGTTTACATTACATGAACGTAGCTTTCTCAGTATTATTTTGGGCCTGAGCACTGCTGAGCTAGAAGAACATTTTATTCCTGTAAATAATGCCTTAAGATTGTAATCCTAGGGCACGTTCAGGCTCAGAAGCCACACATTTGCTTTGTGTTTTCTGTCTCTATGTCATGATTACTACGACTCATTTTAAAGCACCTTAAATATTTATTGAAATAATATTTCAAGTGTTAATTACAGTGGTAATGAAAACAGCCAAATGCCACATATCAAGAATGAGTGTTTATCCGTATTGTTAATGTGATATGTTAGATTTCATTAAGCAGTAATGGGGTAGCAAATGAGTCACAAATTACAGTTGCATCTGTTACTAGACCACATTAGTGCCAAAATAACTGCAAATGCAGCCATAGGGTTATGTTCATTAGCCAGCCACTTCTCCTGGCCAATCCATCCTTTGAGTTTGGGAGCTACAGGGTCCATGGGAAACAAAAATCACACCTTTTGTAATATAGCAGTGGGGAAGTCAAACGTCTCCCTAACCCAGGCCCAGCCTTCACATCCCGAATTAAGTTACAGCCTTGCAGTTGGAGAGAGATGGGCAGAGTCTCAGCAGACTGACAGTGCTGCAGACTGCAGCAATCTGGGACCTCATCATTTCTGGTGTGAGACCAATAATGACAGCTGACAGGTTCTATATGCAAGCAAAGGTTTTTCTTGTGTTTCAGTTTCCATCTTCTCTCAAGCGGTTATTAATTTATATCATCATTAGCAGTTTGAAGGATGACAATTTGCAGCAGTTAATGAGATCTTTCACTGAACTTATAATTTTTAAATTAACTAGCATTAAGTCACTCTTTCAAACAATGTAATTAATACATAAAACAATTCTTTCCCCCCAACTCAAATCCTGAACTAATGCAAACAAACAAATCCCAGAGCAGCCTTGCATGTCCAGAAGAAGACAACAGTGCCTATTTTAGGATTGCCAACTGCCCAATTTGATCAAGACAGTCCTGACTTGGGTACATTTAAAATGGCCTAATTTCAAGAACTGAATTTCTATTATTAAATAGCAGTGGACCTGAAATAATATATGAAAGTTCATTTAACTCTCAAAAAATTTGAATAAGCATAGCTCATTTGTTTCCCAAATAAAAGTCAGTAGTGTTGAAGCCAGATACAGACTCTACTTGAATAAAGATTATCTTTGACAGACACATGCACACGTACAAACATGCACAAACCCTGAAGATAACTGGCAGTAAATGTTTTGCTCAAGGCATCTTAACAGGTGTTTAGTTCATAAGAAACCCACTGTTCAAACAAAGCTGGCTTGCTTCAGAAAGCACTGGGAGCTGCTGTAATCACCCTCACGCTTTTATATGTTTCTCCTCCAAATTACAAGCCATGTTTACAAGGGTGCATTGTATTTTGGGAATGGAAAAGAAATAAAACCCAGAGTGATAATATTTCCTGTTTGTTAGTGGATAAAAGGAGGCAAAAGATGTGAAATGGTCAGTGCTGAATTCATGTTGTGCGTGTGCTACAAAATTGTCAGTGTTTTATGAAGCATGAGAGTAATGTAAGCTGTTTGTGCTATTTTACTAACATATCAATAAAGTGGCAGTTTGTTATACAGCCAAATCCGGTGTAGCTGATATTCGGACTAACAACAGACAGATGTTGCTAATTAAATACACATTAAAAAACTGTTAATACTGATACTGCATTAAAGCCATATGATAATGAGCCTTAAATCTTTAATTGCAATGATCCAAAAACCCCTTCAGCATATGAAACTTAAAAGTTTTGTTGCTTATAGAGTTTGCATTTGAGAACAAAGCAGGATTTGGTCTGTTGGTGTGGAGGTGACTGCTGAGCGCAGTGTGCCCTAACACGGTTTGCCTTGTCCTGTCCTTTTCCAGCAGACGTTCCACACACCGAGCCTTGGGGACGAGGAGTTTGAAATCCCACCCATTACACCCCCGCCTGAGTCAGACCCTGCACTGGGGATGGCAGATATACTGCTGCCCTTTCAGGGCCTTGGTGACCAGCTGCCTGCACAAGGAAATGAATTTACACCTCAGTTCCCCCCCCAGAGCCTGGATCTTCCCTCCATTACAATATCCCGAAATCTCGTGGAGCAAGACGGTGTCATCCACAGCAATGGATTGCATATGGTAGGTCCTGTTCTTTGTGTGTTCCCATTGCCTGATATTGTCTGTCAAATGTAGATCTGTGTTCTCTCTCAGTTTTCACTGACCTCTCAGAAGATCTGTATAATTTCTTGGGAGCCTGACCAAGCATTTGCCAGCGTTCTGGACCATGTGCAGGCGTGTTCTGTATGAACGCTGACACGTGTTGTCAGTGTTACACAGCAAACAATGATATGCTATTACTCAGTTCCCTTCGGCAGTTGACAAATGGTTAAGGGTTTAATATTGGTGGATTCAGCAAGATAATCATGGTTGTTAATGTACAGTGCAATGCTCTGCATGAACAGATCTCTTGTGAAGGAGCAGTCAGGCTTTATAAACAGAGCATTTTCATTTTGGGAACAGACTTGGAAGTCCATATCCATTGGTATCATGTGCATTCTAAGTGGTCCTAAAGTTCAAAAATGTGTTATACAGTTGACATTGCATCAAGAATTGAAAGACCATTGGGTTGTCCAGGGTGAGCTACAGCATTTAGAATGAGTTGCTTGTCTCTATTTGAAGTGTAGGACCCACATCTGGCAGCCAACAGTACATTTGGAAAGTGCAATATTGAGATCTGGACAGAGTATACCAGCAGGAAAAAAACGTGTATTTTCTTATATTCTGTATATTCCATGCGCTAAATCTTTATAAATGAAAACTGGTTATTATTTTTTTTAAACTCGTAAGAGAAGTCATGGAGATGTATTATTTGGTCATACTCAGAAATACAGGGCCATAAAAAGACTTTGTTCTGTCCAGTGCTCTGGTTGGCCATAAAGACTGGGGCAGGGTGGTGTCCTGTTCCTGGGCTGTTCCCAATAGCCCCAGAATGGAGAGGGATGAGCTGGGTGTGGGGAAGGGCTGAGTGCCAGGGACTGTTAGTCTAATTCCAATGTGTTAATTAGAGCAATCCAAACCAGAGATGTATAAAGTTTCCTCCAGAACCCATGCACGCTGCAGGGCTGTGATCTCCACGGGAGGGTACCTGGGGCAGTTTGCACTTCCTTGCTGTGTTTCTCTTTCAGCTTTGGGGATCTCCTGTCCTGGGTTTCTGGGAGCTTTGTGCAGTAACATTCAGATTCCCAGTGATGAGACACAGCTGTGAGCCAGTTTATCCTCCTCAGCATTTAGGCTCAGTGCTTACAATTAGAATCAGTTTCTGTATTG